>JAPYZL010028313.1:0-10522 GCA_030522825.1 Platygaster orseoliae | reverse complement strand
CTAAGCTTTTTTAGGCTGATACGAGGGTGGTAGTGCCAACTTAACTGTTAAGTTGGCATTACCAGGGCATTTAAAAAAAAGTAAAAGCGCGACAAATTCTCGACAATTTTTGCAAATATTGCTTTTGGTTAATTTGAAAGTGGTAGTGCCAACTTAACGGACATCATATATTCATGTCAGAAATTATTATATCGCGCATATATTCATGTCACAAATTAGTGTATCGCGCAAATACACATATTCATGTCACAAATTAGTATATCGCGCATATATTCATGTCATAAATTAGTATATCGCGCATATATTCATGTCACAAATAAGTATATCGCACATATATAAATGTCAAAAATTAGTATGTCAAGAATATATTCATGTCACAAACTAGTATATCGCGCAAGTACACACATTTATGTCACAAATTAGTAGGTATATCGCGCATATATCCATGTCACAAATAAATATATCGCGCATATATTAATGTCACGAATAAGTATATAGGGCATATATTCATGTCGCAAATTAATATATCGCGCATATATTCATGTCACAAACTAGTATATCGCGCATATACATATTCATGCCATAAATTATTATATCCCGGATATATTCATATCACAAATTAGTATGTCGCGCATGTACTTATTCCTAAATTCACGCGTATAATTTAACTGTATTTTATTGAACTTCCCGAAATTATTTGGCTGTTACTTGTATTGATTAATCATTTAATTGTATCAGCACATCATCGTTAATACAATGACGTTTTTTCGTGCATATTCATGCATTAAAAACATACTTTTTTAGTGCATATTTTTACTCGCTCTAATTATTAGTGAGCGTAAGATCCCTACTGAAAAAATCCGATTGAAAATCTGATTGGAGAAATAGCCAGTTTTCCAATCAGGCTGGTTTAATTAAAAATCGAACAAGATTTCCACTTGGAAAATCAATTGGATTCCTTTTGAGGAAATCTCAATGAAATTTCAGTTAAAAATCTAATTGGATGTCTTTTTTCGTAATTTTTCATGAAAAAATGAAAAATATTGTAAAAAAGGATTTAAATATACTTGTTGTTGAATTTCAGAGTGGTGACGTTATAAAATTGATGAAAAGGATGTAAAAAAATGCTACATCATATTGATATTTTTTATTTAAAATTTCACTTTTTTACGTAAGATCTAACATATCTCAAGTTTTGGAATTTTAATATCCGAATTTGAAATTTCAGTGTACGAGATCCAGGATTTTTGATTTTTAATTTTAAATTAACAAAAACATTCTTTTATTGAAAATTATATTCTACAGATTTCGACAACACCAAGTATGAATTTCTTCCATTTCAATTATTCGAATAAAAATTATTGTAATCTCTTGATTCTGAAATTTCCGAATTCCTCTGTACAAACCAACAGATTTGAAAAATTCGGAATTACAAATATTTCTTGAAGTTAAAATACTATACGAAGTTTTTTATTAAAATTCCAGTTTAAAATTCAATTTTATTTCTTTTGGGAAAACCTAAATGATAGTCCAGTTGAAAATCTAAATAGAATTTTAGTTGAAAATCTTACAAGATTTCCACTTCATAAACCTATAGGTTTTTATAATTTTTAATCCTTGAAGACGTAATTACGAGAGTACGATTTTTCAATATTTTTCGAGTCAAAAGTTGTATATTTTTTCATGTTTATATTAAATTTAATGGACTTCAATTTTTGTGATTTTCAATGAACAGAGTTGAGAACTTTTTTTTCTCATGATTTTAGTGTTTTTCTACAACCTGACGGATTTTATGATTTTATTTCAGATTCTTATACATCAACTTTTTAAACATTTTTTAGAAAATCAAAGTACACAGATTTCAAGTATTTAATATGCTACAGTGTTAAAATTTTCTTATTGTCTATATTATTTATTATTTATCATTGTTAGAAATATTTAACATTTTTATTGTTCTAAAAATGTTTGGTTATATTGTATAGTAAAACATTTATGAATATAATTTCATTTCAGAAAACATTATTCCCAAGTTATAATAATTATTATTTTGTATTGGAAAAACTAAAAAATCTAGACTTGTTTTTTATTTAACTGATTTTTGAATCAGTTGGTTATTTTTATGAATTATTATTTTTTTAAATTTCAGTTTCATCTTTTTTTTTTCGAATAATAATGTTAAGAAAATTTTCTTTATATAACTTTTGAGTATGGAAAGATTTTACAGTATTTCTCGCATTTTTGTCTGTTTACGAAAAAAAAAAGGATTATTCACTGTTTTTTTAAGATTTCTAGTATTTTCGTAGATATTTATAAATCAGTTTTAAAAATTATATGCTCTAGAATGCAAATATCGATAAATTTTTAACAATATCATAGATTTTAAGACGACTCGGAAGCTACTGTAGTGGGAGAGAGATGCATAGAATGGAAAGTAGATGAAAGGAAGAAGGACAAAAAGAGAATGCCTTCCGAGTCGTCTTAAGGATAGATATGTCTACGTTAATTTGAAGGATTTTTTATGTATCCCTTAAATTTTCTTCTGTTTTTATTATTTAGAAATTTTTTGTCGTTTTCTAGTATTTTTATACAATTATGTCCTTTGTGCAGATTTTTCAGAAATTTTATGACGTGAAAGATTTTCTGGTATTTTTGTAAATTTTTGTCGTAGTTTTTTAAGGAATTTCATTTCCAAGTATAAAGTTCCTTATACAGTTTTCGTAGATTTGGGTCTTTTTTTATAAATCACTATTTAAAACAAAATTTTTCCCACGTTTCTTGATAGGAAACATTTGGCTTTATATTGTATTATAATTTAGTTTCGGAAAAATTCCTTCCAAATTAGAATAATTATTATTTTGAATTAGAAATACTAAAAATTTTAGACTTGTTTTGAATTTTACCGATTTTTTCAATTAGTATCATTATTTTTATGAATTTTTTTTTTTCATTATTACTTTCGTTCATTTTTCGTCAAATAATATCATTAAGAAAATTTTCTTCACATAGTTTTTGAGTATGAAAAGATTTTACAGTATTTCTTGCATTTTCGTCTATTCACGAAAATCAAAAGGATTTTGAAGTGCTTTTTTTTAAATTTCTAGTTTTTTTGTAGATATTTATAAATATATTCTAAAAATTATATGCTCTAGAACGGAAATATCGATAGATTTTTAATTATTTTCTAGATTTTGAGGATAATAATTGATTTTTCAAAAACGCGATTCTTATATAGAATCCAATAACTTTTGGTATTTTTCAGAAATTGTTTGACAAAAGATTCTCTGGTATTTTTATGAATTTCTGTCGTATTTTTTACAACTTGATTTCCAAGTTTTGAGATTCTTATAGAATTTTCGTAGATTTAGGTCTTTTTTTAAAAATTGGCAATGCAATTCCATGTATCGAATTCCAATTCGGTTTATCAAACTCTTATCATAATATAAGTCATATATATCTCGACATAATAAGACATAAATAAATGATATCTTTTTGTGGATTTCCAAGTGGATTTCAAGTGGATTTCCAATTGGACTGAAATTATTTTCTCCAATTAGATTTCCAATTAGATTTTTTCAGTACGGATATGAAAATTTCAATCGACTTATTCCAACCTAAGTTCCTGACTTGACATCATTTTTAGACGCGGCAGGAAATCATTTTCGGGACCTGACGCAAACACTGCGCCCTCTTCTCCGTCGGAACTATTACTGAAATGGCCAAACACGTGTCTCATGGTGTCTTGTTGGTTCTCAAAAGTCGAAATCGTCTCAGCGCTTCTGAAACGAGGCGCTGTAGTTTCAACTCGCGATTCTGATGGCAGGTAAATTAAAACTTTGAAAAATATTGATAATGTCGTATACCTCAATTTTTACACTAACATTTTTTTATATATCGTTGAAAAATTCCCATCTAACGAAAGTATTTTGATCGAACAATTTTTTACTACTTTCCATTGAGTAACTCAGAGAAAAAGCCTTTTTTGTGCAGAACAGCGCTACATTTAGCAGCTTGTGTTGGATCGGTGAAAATAATGAAAGAACTTCTCAAGTACGGCGCCAATCCCATTGAATGGGATTCCGACAAAAAGTTCACGCCACTGCATTGTGCAGCCGCGAGAACTGACGTTGCCGCTGTTCGATGTCTCGTGGATTCCGGGGCCGACGTGAATGCTGGATTGTCAGGGCAAAGCCCTTTGCATTACGCCATTGAAAGCAACGCAACCGACTGCGCCGAATATCTTTTAAAAGCTGGAGCTTCTCCCAATAACCCACAAGTACATAGTTTCTCTATATATAATGAAAAAAAACTTTATCCCGCTGATTCAGTCAACACTAATCTAACCTGACTTACATGAAGGTTAGGTTAGGTTAGATAACTCAAGACTTAACACTCAATACTTAACACTTAATACTTAAGGCTTAACACTTAAGACTTAACAATTAATACTTAAGACCTAACACTTAAGAATTAAGGAAGGAACATACTCGAATAATTCTGAACATATCCTATCATACCCGAACATTTCTGAAAATACCCGTACACTTCCGAACATATCCGAACATACCTGAATGTCATCAAATGTCATACTCAAACATACCCTAACACATTTGAACATACCTGAACAATCCCAAACATACCCGAACACTTCCAAACATACCCGATCATTTCCGAACATGTTATAAATCAGTTAAAGCGAAAGGCAAATTTTTCAAGGTGTTCACGCAAACGCCTCTGCACGTGGCTGCCAGTCTGGGTTCTCCGGCAAGTGTTAAATTACTCTTGAACTACGGAGCCGATGTCAGAGTACAATACGGCTCCACGAGGTCGACAGCACTGCAACTGGCCGCGGAAGAAGGAAGCCCAGAATGTGTCAAGCTTCTTCTGGACGCTGGAGCTTCGCGGGACGCCGTAAATTACCGGGGTCAGAGCGCGGTTCATTTGGCAGCTCTAGCGCAATCCCCGGAGACGCTGGAAATGCTAATTCAACAAGGAGCAAATGTGGATGTCGAAGACAGCGATGGCAGAACACCTCTACACGCTGCAGTAGCTTCGGCAACAAGGGGCAGTGAAGTCGCAATTAAAATGCTGATGCAGGTAAGACGAAAGGTCAACAAAATCACAATACATACTGCGAATACAGTTTACAGATTACAAAAAACTATCTTCCCAGATAAAAATGAGTAGATATCTACTATAGATGTCTATTGTTATAATTCTGATAGAATGGAAGGGAACTTTCAATAAAAGGCGTTGTGTCCTTAACACATCACTCGGAATATATTCTTCAACCTCCACCAATACAAAAAAAACCCATGTGTGTGTAAACGGTTCAACTGAGAAACGTTAATTCTGGACGTTATTCCATCTATAGATTTCATTAGATCTTGTAATAGATAACCATAGACTTATATAGATCTACAGGTAGATCTCTGTATATCTACTCGTAGATACCCATAGATTCTTATAGATGTACTACTAGATCTCTGTATATCTTCGTAGATCTACTTGTAGATCTCGGTCGATTTCCGTAGATCTGTTGGTAGATGTCTGAGCATGTCATGACACCAAGGTGTCTGCCCGCTGCACCTGCCTCATTGGGTATATCAGCGGATTTTTATCCAAGCAACTATCAATTCCCAACTTCACTATTAAATTCCAGCGCGCACAGAGATCTGTGAGTGTCTGGATTTTAGGTGAAATTCGAACCATCCACTTTTGCTTTCAGTGTCTTTAACTGAGCTTTATACTTTTGCTACGATACTATCAACTATTATATCCCAAACTCCAGGTTTCTTTGGCCCTGGGGTGGGTTTGTCACGGCTACATCACCAAAACCAAGAAAAATGACCATGCGGCGCACAGTTTCATCATTCTCAATCTGTTGGTAGATCAATGAAGATCTTCGTAGATGTACTTGTAGATCTCGGTCGATTTCCATGTATCTGCTGGTAGATCTATGAAGATCTAGATAGATTTGTTGATCTGCAGCAGATATCATGTAGATATCAATAGATCTACTCTTTTTTATCTGGATTCTTCGTTTGCAGGCCTCCAGGAAACTAGTCAACAAACCGGACAAATTCGGCTACACCCCACTCCACATCGCAGCCCTCAACGAAAACTCCTCCGTAGTGATGCTTCTACTTTCAAGAGGTGCGGATGTGACAGCTCGCACCAAGGGCGGTGTTTCCGCCTTGAGTTTCATAGCCCGACGAACCCCGGACATCGTCCCTCGTTTCGTCAGTCGCTTGGACCACGCCATTTCCATCCATGACCACGAGCTCGGTGACGTCGACTGCGAGCTCAAACTCGACTTCAAGCCTCTACTCTCTGGAAGTGGCCGAGGTGAAACCGAGCTAATGCTGTGCCTCGTGGAAGTTGGCCAAAAGCACATTTTGAAACACCCTCTCTGCGAGAGCTTTCTGCACCTTAAATGGCTCAGGATCCGCAAGTTTTTCCTGATAAGCCTCGTCTTCCACTCTATCTTTGCTGGTATATTCACCAGCTACATTATCGCAACTTTTCTCCTCGAGATACCGGACCTTAGCGACGCCATTTTTCTCCCAGTCATCAGTTTCACCTTCGTTATGGCCTGCAAAGAACTTTTCCAACTCGCACACAGCTTTCGCACTTACGCCAAAGGCTGGGAAAACGTTCTCCAATGGAGCGTGATCATGGCTTCTGGACTCGTGAGTCTTGTGAGACCGGTGACCAACGATTGGCAGTACCATGTGGCTTCTTTGGGGATTTTGCTCGCTTGGGTGGAACTCATGATGGTGGTTGGAAGATTCCCGATGTTTGGAATTTATGTGCAAATGTTCACCCAAGTTTCGGTCAACTTTTTCAAGTTCCTCGGGGCTTATTCCTGTTTGATCGTCGGTTTTGGTCTAGGGTTCAGCGTGCTGCATAAAAACTATAAGTCTTTTGAGGAACCTATGGTATCGTTGTTGAAGACGATCATTATGATGTCCGGTGAGTTGGAGTTCGAGGACGTGTTTTTCGACGAGGACGCGCCCTTGAAGTATGCAGGGACCGCGCACTTGATGTTACTGGCTTTCGTTATTTTGGTGACGATTATATTGACGAATTTAATGCTGGGTCTGGCCGTCGCTGACGTTAATGTACGTGATTTTTCATGGTTTTATGAAAGTTAGTCGACGTTCGTTGAGTGATAAATATGGTCTTAACTCATTAACGCCCAGCTGGACACTTCTTCTACACTTTTCTTCTGCATTTTTTTGCAAATCTAAAAACACCAATCAAAAGAACCTGTTCAAAAGAGTGTAGAAGAAGTGTCTAGTTGGGCGTTAATGGGTTAAAAGAATACAAGTAGATTTCTCTAACACTAGACACTTAAATTCCTGAAATAGACGAATTCAAAAGGTTTCAAAATGTCTGTTAATTTGTCTACAGGAACTTCGAAGATGTGCGGGCTTGGACCGACTCGTCAGAAGAGCTGAACTCGTAGCCCACTTGGAAAGCCTGCTATTTTCTCGTCTCTTGGACTACGCTCCGAAAAAACTTATCAACGCTTGCAGAAACAGCGCCTTACTTCTGAAAACCCCTCATTATTGCGCTATCCACGTTCGACCAAACGATCCCAGAGACCAACGACTTCCTCGAGACCTCGTAAAAGCTATAAATCGCCTCGTCATCGAACGAAAAAATCGCAGTCGAAACAACACCAACACCAACTCTAACGTCAAATTTACTTGGAAGGAACAGACGAGCATTCGCTCGATGAGTTTGAGTCAACGAGGCAGACGCAACTCTTCGCACGAATCTCCAAAAAGTCAAATACAGGAACTCGCGTTGCAACTTGAAAAATGCTCGCAAAGTATTCTTTTGAATTTAGATACTTTAACCAGCAAAGTTGATAATATTGCTCGACAGATGGATACGAGAGACGATTTGTGATGATTTCTAATATACTTTTGTACCTACTCGTTTTTGTTTTGCTTTTTTAAGTTATACTTGATGAAACGAATAAAACTAGGGCACTGTGAAAGTAGGTATACTCTTTGTGAAACTTCTTATGCCTTATTGTTATCTCTTTCACAAAGTGAAACTCCTAATGTTCTACCATAGTGAGATTCATTATCAACGTACATAGGAAGTTTCAAGAAGTGAAATTTCTAATTTGATCTTTGTTTTTTCTTGAAAATTGTTAAATGTTCTCTATCAACGCGGTATTTTATAAAAAGTGTGATTTTTGATACATGCAATTTTTACAATGTGATATTCTGCTCGGTAAAAAATTCGTGAATATGAATGTATGTTTTCGGTATGTAATGAAAATTTTTTCTACAAGTAAATAAAAATATACGATCTAAATACAATGCATAACATACTTTGATTTTCTTTCTGTGATTGCCCAAGCATGAAACAAAGTATGATCAACACCAACACAATTATGAAAGAACCATGACTGTTGTAAAAATTGTTTTGCTTTCCACAAGATTTCTATATTATTTCTGCAGATAAACTATGACAAATCTTTCAGAACAGCTTTGGTAAAGAAAATGGCATGTCAAGATTGAAATGTACTTACTACAAGCCTCGTCTTGAATTCTGTACCATCTTCTAGAATTATCGAAGATGTTTCATAGGCGTTTGGTGCGAGGTTCAGATTCTTCACTTTTGAGTTGTATACGACATTGACAGATGTTTTTTCTGAGAGTTGTTGATTCACGGCGTGAAGGATCAGTTCGTTTTCTACTATATACGCGAATTCCTCGGATATTTGATCCTGGTTGAAGGTGATCATCGCGTCGGAGCAAGCGTCCCATATCTGAGAATCGAACAGATAAAAACACAAAACTTAATTTCGTATTTAACAAAATATATTGATATAAATATTGATATAAATATTAATATAAATGTTGAAAAATGTCTAAAATAGTGTCCAAAAAGTCAAAAATGTCTAATTCGTGTCTAATATAGGTAGTGCGTTAAACTGTCGAAAATAGTGCCTTAAAATATCTTAAAATGTGTCTAAAAATATATAAGTCATGTCTAATAAAGTGTCTACAAATGTCTAAAATATTGTCTGAAAGTGTCTAAAAAGTGTATTTAAAAAATGTTTAAAAATGTCTGAGTATTGTCTAATATAGCGTCTAAAAATGTCCAAGTCCTGTCTAATATAGTGTCTAAAAATGTCTAAGTTGTGTCTATTATAGTGTCTCAAGTAGTGCCTAAACATGTCTAAAGTATTGTGTTCAGTGTCTAAAAATGTCTAACATAGTGTCTAATGAATGTCCAAAAAAGTGTCTAAAAATGCCTATACATGTCTAAAATAGTGTCTAAAAAATATTTAAAATAGTGTCCAGAAAAGTGTAAAATGTGTAAAATAGTGTTTCAAAAAGTCTAAAATAGTGTCTAAAAAGTACCAAAATGCCTAAGTCGTGTCTAAAAAGTCTAAAAATGTCTAAAACATGTCTAAAAATGTCTAAAATACTGTCTAAAAATGTCGAAAATAGTGTCCAAAAAGTCTAAAATGTCTAAGTCGTGTCTAATATAGCGTCTAAAAATGTCGAAGATAGTGTTTTAAAATGTCTGAAATAGAGTTAAGGTATGAGGTACGTACATTTTCTATCTCTGTAATGTCATGAACGATTTAAATATAAAAGTAAAATTTTATGCCTAAATAAAAAAAAACTTGTAAAATATTTTCAAAAAATTGTCAAATTTTGAATAGTTGATAAATTCGCAAAAGTCAAAAAAGGCTGTAACAAAAAAGGTCGTCAATTTTTTTAGAGCAGAATTAGGAATATTTAAAATTAAAAAATTCTAATACGTCTGAGTTGTGTCTACAAATGTCTCAAAAGTGTCTAAAAATGTCTAATGAATGTATAAAAAAGTGTCTAAAAATGTGTAGAAAACGTCTAAAATAGTGTCTAATGAATGTCCAAAAAAGTGTCTATAAATGTCTGAAATAGTGTCTAAAAAATATACAAAATAGTGTTGAAAAAAGTGTAAAATGTGTAAAATAGTGTTTCAAAAAGTCTAAAATAGTGTCCAAAAAGTATAAAAATGTCTAAGTCGTGTCTAATACAATGTATAACATTGCCTAAAAATGTCCAAGTACAGTGTCTTAAAATTTCTAAAATACTGTCTAAATATGTCCAAAATAGTGCCCAAAAAGTCTAAAATGTTTCAGTCGTGTCTAATATAGTGTCTAAAAATATCGAAAATAGTGTTAAGGTATGGAGTACTTTCGTTTCCTATCTCTGTAATATCATGAATGATTAATATACTGGGTGTCCGGAAGTCGCCGTATAAGCGGAAAATCATGGATTCCTTATAAAATTCTAAGACGATTTTTCCTTTACCACTTTTTACAAAACTCAAAATTTAACAAGTTATTTAAATTTGAAATTTAACCAATAAATGCACTTTTTCGAGGAATGGGGATGAAAACCAGGAACCAAACTTTACCCAAATTTTTCTCATATTTTTCTGAGTAAAAAAGTCCTTTGCCACTTTTTAAAAAACTCAAAATCTAAAAAGATATTCGAGTTTG
>JAPYZL010028302.1:0-11811 GCA_030522825.1 Platygaster orseoliae | reverse complement strand
TTACAAAAAATGAGTCTAAAGATAATATTTTAAAAATATAAATAATAATGTGATCGGAAACATGTGTAACATATCGTTTTCAAGCTATCATTGTGTTTTTTGAGGATGGAAACTTCACATCAAGTTTTCTCAAAACTGTGATTTCCGGGATACGATGTTATGTTTTACCTCTGTCAAGGATGCAATGTTATTCAAGCGCGCTCTAAGGGATAAAATGTTCTTCGAGGGACCTATCGATATATGTTTTTTTTAAATGAATATAAAAAATAGTAAATAAGTTTTCTATTTTAAACATTTCAAAAACATTAATAAATGAAAAACTGTTTTGTGAAACTTTATTGAATTTGAAAAAATTTGAAAAATTAATACTTGCGATAGTTAGTTTAGGCGGTTCTTAAATTTTTCTTTATCTATATAAAAACATTTACTACGGCAAATTAAAGCTAAAATCTTAACAAATAGACAAAAAATAAAAGTAATTTTATGAATTATTTTCTTTTTTCATTGATATGAAAGATAGAGTTTGAAGCAATTGTCTTTGCCAACATCAACTTCTTGCTCACAAGCTCAAAAAAAGCTAAATTTAGTACCTAATGAATTCAATATAATTATTTGTTAACTTCATTATTACTTAATAATTGAAGTATTTTTACTTTAAGATGAACATTTAAAATTTTTAAAGTATAAAATTTAAAAAAATTCAAAAATTATAGAAATTCAATATTTTCTTTTAAAAGTAAGGCATTCTGAAATTAAAAAAAAATTGAATGTTTAATTTTTCCAGCCTAGAACATTCACCAATGTATTCTGAAATGTGAATGTGAAAGTTGAAAAATCTATTTATTTTTGGCGTCGAAATAGGTGGATATTAATAAATATTTTAGAATGGTAATGCTGAAGGATTATTGAGAATTTAAAATTCTCAAATGTATGAAACTAAAAAAAAACAGACATTCAGAAAAGTTATTGATTTTGAAAAGTACCAAATTTAAGTCAAAGAATCAGAATTTCAAGAATATGAAAAAATAATTTTCATTTTTCAAGCTTTTAATTTTGTTTCATACTTAAAGTACAAAATGAAATTCCCTTAAAAAAGATTTGAAATTTCGAAAATTGGATTTTTAATTTGCAGTACTTATGAAAAAAGCCTACAATTTCTTAATTTTTTAATTTGAACTTATGTAACACTAAAATCAAATCTTCAAGTAAAAAAGAACAATATTATAATTTTGGAAGTATCTAAATTTTCCTAATGTTTCTAATTCCACCCAATACTATATTAAATAAATCTAATTTAGAATTTAAATAGTTATATTACATAATTACTACAAGCTATATCATTTTACCCATTATGTACTTTTTGATTTGTAGCTGCTCTTGTACCAAAAGGAGACAACCCACATGAACTTAACATCAACAATAAGTTCAGTCAAAGCGAGTTAAGGACCATGTGCAGCGCTTCTGCATTCGCTTTAATCGCCGCCGAAGAAGCTTTAAATGACGCAAAATGGAAACCAGAAAATGAGGACGACAAACGTGATACTGGGGTCGCAGTTGGTGTGGGTATGATTGATTTGGTCGATGTTTGCACCACCCACGAGGCTCTGAAAAAAGGCTACAGCAAAGTCAGCCCTTACTTCGTTCCTAGAATTTTGCCAAATATGGCTGCTGGAAACATAAGTATCAAATTTGGTTTTCAAGGACCGAATCACTCAGTTTCTACTGCTTGTGCTACAGGGGCTCATGCCATAGGTAAAGCAAATGAATATCAATTTGGAATTGAATTGCAATCTTAGGTGATAAGAAATATAAATGTAAAAAACTTTTAACATTTTACTCATCTGTAATAAAATAAAAATATCCATTTATCTAACAATGGGCAAAATGGAAAAAAAAATCCTCAATCCTCAGAAAAACAAAAAGTTATTCAATTACTGGAAATATATTAAAATAAGAATTCTAGAAATCTATATAATAATCTACAAATAAGTTACAAATCTATAAAAATACAAGAAACTCAATATCGTAAATTTCAATATTTCAGCATCGAATTCAATAAATCTGTAGAGAGAATTACAGAAAAACAAGAAATCTCTAAAAACACTATAAAATACTACAAAATTGTATGAATAACATAAAATACAGAAATTTTAGAAATTTCTGAATTACTTAAAGAATTTATATCTTTGGTAATTTTTCATGTACGCTCCTTCATTCTTCATGATACTGTATGTCGTTGTTGCCGACCATTTTCCCGAATCCTTTTTCCCGGACAGCCTTTTTCCCGAAAGGTCTTTTTTCGAACGGCCATTTTTCCGAAAAACCGTTTTCCCGAACGGTCTTTTTCCTGAATCCATTTTCCCGAAGGGTTTTTAAATTTTCCCGAACGGAAAATTTTCCTATCAGCCTAATGTCTAGAAATGCCATGGTTACGCGTTTAGGATTTTTAAATTTCAAAATTGTAATAAAAATTTTTTATTAATGAATAAAATTTTGAAATGATATTTTTCAATTAATACAAATATAATTTTTAATTAAAATTTTTCAATTTTGAAATAAAAGAAACTTTACAATTTTAAAAATTTAAACCTTTTGCCATGACTGTTTTTATTGAAGACTCTTCTTATGAAATTCATAAATGTATACAATTGAAATAAAAGTGAAATTCCAACCCAAATTCGGAAATTAATACTTTCGGGAAAACTATCGTTTGGGGAAAAATACTTTCGGGAAAATGGACATTCGGGAAATAATACGTTCGGAATAATGACATTTCTGGAAAATGGTCATTCGGGGAAATGACTGTTCGAGAACTTGGATTCGGAAAAATGACCGGGAATCGTATGTCGTTTAACGATCAATTTTCGGAGTCAATTTTTTGAAATCTATAAAAGGAATAACAGAAATTAGTATTTCTTCTTCAAGAAGTACTTTTTTTTGTCATTCCTTTTGTGGATTTCAAGAAATTAGCCCAAAAAGTTGATTGTTAAACGATATTCAATATTTTTTTTGGAATCTTATGATTTTTTATCTTCGACGATCTGGTTTCGGTAATAAAATGTTTTGATTTAACGAATTCGGGAGTTTCAAAGTTATTTAAATTTTGGAGTCCAGAGTCAAGCATTTTTCACGTACACATTCAATATAATGAAACTTGATTTTCGTGATTTATAAGTCACTGAAGTTAGAATTTTGTCATTTTCTTGTACTCTTAGTATTTTTCATATTTCCTCATTATTTTTACAACTTGAAAGGTTGTAATGGTTGTAATAAAATCAATGTAACAAATGTCATGAAAGAATGATCAAGTTTATTCGTATTTCTTGGAGAACTTGGCAAAATGTGGACGAATTTTCGAAATTTATGGAGTTTTTATGAAATTCATAACAAATTTTTGGCCCTTTATTCCAATCTGTTAGAATTCCTTTTTCATTCAGCTATATTTTTCCTTTTCCAAAGTTGAAAGAACTTTGATATTAATTTATAATGTGGTATATTTGAAGACTTAAATGTACAAAATTCTTTTAGCTTGAATTCACGGTGTTGCATCTTTTCGAGTTCAGAGATTTAGAAAAAAATGTTATGAATTTAAATTTGGCATTTTTAAAGTTCAAATTTTAATGATATATTTTATCTGTTGCAGGCGACGCGTTTCGTTTCATCCGCGGTGGCAAAACCAACGTAATGGTCTGTGGCGGCGCCGAGTCCTGCATCAGCCCGCTCGCAGTAACCGCGTTTTGTCGGCTCCGGGCCCTCAGCACATCCAGAAACGACTTTCCCTGGGAGGCTTCGCGCCCCTTCGACAAAGACCGGGACGGTTTCGTCATGGGCGAGGGCTCGGCTATTCTGGTTCTCGAGGAACTCGAGCATGCCTTGAAAAGAGGCGCCCCGATGTACGCCGAGATTCTTGGCTACGGCTTGTCCGGTGACGCAGCCCATTTGACGGCGCCCAGCGAAGATGGCGCTGGAGCAATTTTGTGCATGGACAGGGCGCTCAAGGACGCCGGCATTGACCGGACCGACGTGACGTACGTCAATGCCCACGCAACCTCGACGCCTCTGGGCGACAAAATCGAAATCAAAGCCATCGAATCGTTTTTTGGAGAGCACAGCACGAACGTCACCGTTTCCAGCACGAAGGGAGCCCATGGTCATTTGCTGGGATCCGCTGGAAACTTGGAGACCGCGTTCACAGCGTTGGCCTTGAAAGAAAGCGTATTGCCGCCGACAATAAATTTGCATGAACTTGACGTGGAGACGAAGTTGAAGTTCGTTCCTAATGTGAAGAAGAGCTGGAGGGAGGTTGAGGGAAGAAGGATAGCTCTGAAAAACGCGTTTGGGTTTGGAGGAACGAACGCTTCTTTGTGTCTGGCTCAGTATGTTTCTTGAGATAGTCGAACTGCTTTCTTTTGAAGTTGAAGAGGAATTTGTAATTTGGGTAAGTTCTGTGAATGAAAGTATGATTATTGAAATATTGAACATTTTTATTGTCAAACCTGTATAAATTGGTGTGTGGACTTTGAAGTTTTGTTTTTTTCCTCTTACTGTCTGCCTTTTCCGCTTTGTTTTGTATTTTATTTTCTTCTTTAGGTATGTTGTTGAGTTTTGGACGGTAATTTGTATGAATATTTGATATTTGAAGCGATTGGAGATTGGCAATTTTGAGAAATCATTTTCGATGTATTAGTGTAAGTTTTGAAATTTTTGTAACTGATTGTGAAACTTGGAAGTAAAACAATGCCCAAAATTATAACTTATTAAATTCAATATGTGACCTGGAACAAGAAGAAGAGTTTTCAGTCTGAAATCATCGAGACCTTTTTTCTAATAACCTTTGGCATAATAGCTTCTCTAGAAAGTTTATTAATCAAATGGAAATAAACATCATGAAAATGAAAGATAAATTAAAAATAATGGACGTGAAATTGCTGTGACTTGAACATTACAATACTCGAATTCTCAAATTAGTTGCAAAATAAAATGTTTTTGAATCTCAAAAATAAAATTTAATTGCTTTTACGCTTCGCAATATCTAATATGTCATATAATCTGTTTCGTAATGCAAATATAATTAATTCATGAAAATAAGAAACAATATTCATTTTTAACGTAGATTTTTTATGAAGCTTTCAATTGTTAGCCCTACTTATTTTTTAAATGAATTTGCTGACTGTACAAATAATTCAAATAAAAGTTGATACCGCAGCTCTGAAAACTAACAATTTTAAGGAAGTAAATTATAGTATTAAACATTTTAAATGTTTTATGCCCAATTAAAAATATATAACTTTTTAAAACGTGCGAATTTGATAAATTTATTACTGTGAATTTCGGGATTTCAAAACTTTCCAGTTACCATTTTGGAGATAATAATGAAAATAAAATTCGGAATTCAAAAATCACGAGAAAAAAATGTGTAACTTGAAATCTAAGTCACATATGTTCTGGACACCGAAACCTCGCTAAAGATAAATTTAAAAAATGAAAATGAATTCAAAATGAAAAATTCCATCTACTCAAAAATGATAAATATTGATGACGCAATGATTTGAAAATAATTACAAAAATGAACTGAAAAATTCTAATAATCTTATTACAACAATAAATATTCAACTGTAAATTTCAAAAGTTGCAAGGCTTTATGATTATGATTGAATCAATTATGAGACCAAAGAAAGTTTATAACTTAATATTTTTTGAACTAGGATTTCAGCTATTTAAGACTTAACGATTTTTTAAACACTACATTTTTAAATACCTTGGTCCAAAAACAATTCTACAATGATCTTTTTATTTTGTAGCCTTAAGAAATTTAAATCTAATTCACTTATGAATTTAGATTTTATGATTTTATTTTAATTTTTACAAATTTTTAAATTTTTTGTTTATTGAAGGAATTCTTTGACATGGTTATTTTCATACTTGCTAATCGTCATAAAAAATATATTTGTATTTTACAAACGGATTAGAAATTGATTTTCGATGACACGAATTTCATTAGCTAATGGAATAAATTGGCTGAGTATTCTGAAGAATCTTTTGATTGCTTTCTCACGCATGATCATGTGCGTGCGAGTGTATAATTTTGCTGAATATTTTGTCAGTGCATAGTGTTATTTAGTTCTAGCATGATGGTAAAAGACTTAAATTATTTTTAAGTTGAAAGAGATAGTACTTTTGCCAAAATTCACTTCGTTTTCATTAATTTCAAAGAATCGCAGTGACCCTCAAAAATTGCCGAAAAAAATAAAGGAATAGCCATAGAACTGTTGAGTATAAGTGAAAGAAAAAACTAATTAAAATAATTTGTATACACTGTACCGGAAGTATCGAAAGTTTTTATGAAAAACGTCTACCATTCGCAGGAATTTTTCAAACTTACTTCGAAAATACTAACTTTATTAAACTTTCATAGTGTTTTTGAAAAATAGATGAAATTTTTGAAAAAATTAGCAAAATTGCTATAAGTTGTGAAAGATTTGGAAAAAAACAAAATTTGAAAACTCATTCGATATTTTTCATTTTAAAAATCCTTTTTTTAAACTGAACTTGAAACACAATTATCTTGAGAATAGAATTTTCTTTTAAAAGATATGACCAGGCAGATTTTTCGCAAGAGTCGCAATTTTCGTCTTTTTCCCACGTTCCAAGCGCTTTTTCCTGTATGCAAATAATTCCTCGGTTTCAGGTGAAAAAGAAATACGGTGACGATAGCGAAGAATGAGTTTGCAAAAAAAACGACTATTTCCTTCTAGATTGGTTCACGCGCTTCCAGTTTGAAACTCACCGTCGCGATCTTAACTTTGCTTAATCACGCTGATAAACAATCGAAAGTTTTTACTGATTTTTACTGTTACGGTTAAAATATGGCCACCGCTTAGTCTATCATGATTTGTTCTTCGGTAAGTGCGACAATAATTTATTAATTATCATTTTTGTACTGCTTCCCTTCCACCTTAGTATTTTCGAAGAGATATTTTTTGGTTTTTTTATACAGGTTTAGTGAAAGGCCTCGGAAAATTTTTTGGCCCTGGGTCTTTTCAGACTTAATTAATTAAGGTTGATAAATGAGTTTTTTTTAGATTAATTCCGTTGTTATTTTATGACTTTCATAATTATTTTTATTTTGAGGCTGTATGTAAGGTCTTCTAGAAAAATTTTGAAAAATTTAACGAGAATTATCAAAAATTGTAGGAATCGTGAAAAATGATGTGTCAATTTTTAAAATGAATGAAAATCCTTAAAATTTGTCTATAAGTTCTGGAAGGTTCATTGATTTATTGAAACTCGAGCCAGAAAAATTTTTTCAAATTGGATAAGATTTTTGATAGTTTGAACTTTGAAAAAAGTGTGAGATGGTTACGAATTCTACTAAAAATCTAACTGGAGAATTTTTGAATTTTAAACTTACTATTGGTAATAAATGGATTTTTTAAATTTATAACTACAGAATTTTTAAATCAACATTTGGATTTACACAAATTAAACAGTCAGAAATTATCAGAAATAGTAAGCTTTAAATAATTTATTGAAATTCTGAATAACTTTTGGAAGATTCGATTTTTTTTTTTTACTTTTCCTATATTGTAAATCGTTAGGAATTCCCGAAATATGGTTGAAATTTCACATTTTTCCAAGTATTTTGAAAAATTTTTCATTGCTCATGAAAGTATTGAAATATGCCCGGAAAAGACAAAAATCTTCGAAATTGCAAATGTCCTGGAGACTTTAACAAACTATTAGAAATCTTCAGAAAATTGAAAATAAGGGAATCTGAAAGAATTTACCTAAAAATTTTAATTGATATTCAGAAATGTTTTTCTTTCTAATTATAACGCAATGCAAACTTTTTTGAAACGATCAGTTGCATCAATGTGTAATTGATGATGAAAGTTATGTAATGATAAATCGAATGAAATTTTTTATTAACAATCTGCAGAAGTAGAAGCGCGTGTTTTTTCCGTTCTGTTTATCAGTGCATGATTTTGAAGATGTTTTGAAAATTGATGTTCTTGAAAACATCGATTTTTTTTCGAAAATATCATTCAAGTCGTGATTGTGTATGAAAACTGCCAATCTTTCGCATCACGTTCGGAATATTCCACTCTAATCGATCAAATTTTCAAAACTCGTTGGCACACTTCGAAATGATGAATATATTCATGATTTTCAAAGAAAGTGGAAAATATCAAGATTCTACGGTAATGGAATTCACTTTTATAAATTTTTTCGATTTCTAATTTCTTGTGCTGTGGCTGTTGACCTATGTATTAAAAGAATAATAATAAAAAGTTTTTAGCATAGGAATTTTTTCGTAAAAATTAAAAATTCACATAGAAAAAGTTTTCAAGTATACGAAACCCGATTACAAATCCGAGTTTTACACAAAATTTTATACGCTTATTTATTCCTCAATCTCCGAAACTAAGAAAATATAAAAAAATTACAAATACATTTATTTATCATAATTTTTCAATATTAAATACTCTAAACTTTTAGAAGCCTATTTTAAGATGAATATAATTTTAAACTCTTGTTAACATTGATCTTTCAAAATCTATGATTTTCGAGTTATTTTTTACATTCACATGTAAAGGAGTATATTTATAAGCCATACAATAGTTTTGTATTTTTTCGGATTCGAAAATTTTTATATAAAAGACTTTTTTAGGGACTTTCAAATCAGATACACAAATATTCTTGCGTTTTAAAAAATAATAAATATAAATTAAAAAATTTGTACAATCTAAAACTTTCGGGTTGATTTTTTCAGTTTTCCTGAAAAAGAAGAAATTCAAAGCATGAAAATAATTTCCTCATTTCCAATAACTAACATTTAATTACTCTACCCATTATTTTCATCGTAATTCTATTTAAAAATATATAACCACCAAAAATCTGAGAAATTTTTCTATTTGTTTTACGAAAAAAACTTTCAAAACTTTTATTCTTATCTTAATTCCTAAAAGATTTTTTGTGATTTTGCGCGCTTCATGACCATCCGCCATGTTTGAACATAAAAACGCTTATTTGGCGCTAATACGAATATTTTTCTGTCTTTGTTTACCCACTGCAAATGATATATTCCTATCTTTATTTTTTATTGCAAAGCCACGTGATAATTGAATTGAATATTTGAATGATTGGAATTCGAGATTGCGTTCGATTAAAAGATAATAAAATTCGTCTTGTCTTGTCATTCAGAGCTTAACCATCTGTGCAGAAGGTCGCGACAAGTTTTATTCTACACTATTTTACATTCAAAATTTTCAACCTTCAATTATTAAGTGTTTCTTCCGATTATTTTTCGAAAATCCAAACTCAAATTTGGCGAATTTTGCGTGCGATTGCAGGTTGTGCGACAGATCGTTTGCCAGGGAAATCGTCATATTTACAGCACAGTGAAAGGTAACATTGAAAACGACTTTTACTTGGACTGCAAAGAAATACATGCGGGATTTACGTAACCTTTGAGTCTGGAAAAATATCATTTGCACTTTTTCAAGTATTATTTGAAAATTCACTCGGGTATCTAATTGCGAATTAAAAAAATTCGAAAATTTTGATAATTATGGGATTTGAGTAATAATCGAATAGGAAAACTAACAATAGATTAAGCACCCCAAAAATCTTGTAATTTTGAAATTAACGTGAATAACTGAATTAGTTGCTACAATTTTTCATTGTTTGTGTAAATAGGATGTTAGAAAAAAATTTTTTTGAAAGGGGGGGGGGATAGTGGAAGTTATTAAAAAAGTTTTCAAAATAATACTGATGGAAAGTTTTCAATTTTAAAAGTACAATTAATTTATAACTTGTTATTATTAATTTATTTGGAACTTTTTAAATTTAGAGGTTTTACCGTTCTTGGATTTTTGACTTTTGCCCTTTTTTAATTACATTTTTGTTTATACAGGGTGTCCCAAGTAAAGTGTGACAGCCGAAAACCATAGATTGTTTATGAAAATTTGAGACTTCTTTTCCTTTGCCATTTTTTGAAAAACTCAAAATTTAAAAAGTTAATTAAGCCAAAAATTTTAATAATAAATGCCCTCTATCGACAAGTAGGGGTTAAATTCACGGACCAAACATTTGCCAAATTTTTTTCATATTTTTCTGAGTAAAAAAGTCCTTTGGCACTTTTTACAAAACTCAAAATCAAAAACGATATTCAAGGTGAAAGTTTTAATCAATCGGATTTCTCAGATTTCAAACTCGAATATCTTTTTTGATTTTGAGTTTTGTAAAAAGTACTAAAGGACTTTTTTACTCAGAAAAATATGAATAAAATTTGGGAAAAGTTTGATCCGTGAATTTGACCCCTACTTGTAGATAGAGGGCATTTATTATTTAAATGATTGGCTTGAATAACTTTTGAAATTTTGAGTTTTTTAAAAAATGGCAAAGGAAAAAATATCTTAGATTTTCATAAGGAATTTGTGGTTTTCGGCAGTCACACTTTACTTGGGACACCCTGTATACTATACAGGGTGTACTAAAATCCCCGTACCAAAAAGAAATCTAATATTCTTTTTCGAATTTCAAGTCGAAAAATCCTTTGCCACTTTTTACAAAACTCAAAATTAAAAAAGTTATTTATGTTTGAAATTTAAACAATAAATCCGCTTTTTCGACAAGTGGGGATGAAAACCGCGAACCAAACTCTAACCGAATTTTCTTCATATTTTTATAAGTCGAAAAATCCTTTGCCACTTTTCACAAAACTCAAAACCAAAAAAGATATTCAAGTTTTAAATCTGAGAAATGTGATTGGTTGAAACCTCTAACTCAAATATCTTTTTTGATTTTGAGTTTTGCGAAAAGTCGCAAAGGACATTTTGATTCAGAAAAATATGAATAAAATTTGGTAAGAGTTTGGTTAGTGGTTTTTACCCCCACTCCTCGTAAGAGCGAATTTCTTGTTTGAATTTCAAACTTCAATAACTTTTTTAATTTTGAGTTTTGTAAAAAGTGGCAAAGGACTTTTCGACTTGAAATTCAAAAAGGAATATTGGATTTCTTTTAGGTACGGGGATTTTAGTACACTCTGTATAAACTTTGCAATTTCTTGATTTGTGAAAAATTCAATTATTAATTTCCGTTACTTTCATTCACTGAAATTCAAAATTAAGTAACAATTTTTATTTTTCATATTGACATGTTATCATGGTAAATAAGTTTCTCAAGTTTGAATATTCCTATTTTTATATATTTATTTAATTCAACAGTTATTCAATTAAACTTTAATTCTACGTTTTTTACGATTAAGCACGGCAAAATTCTTGAAATTTTGAAATTTATGTGAAAAACTGTGAATTAGTTGCTACAATTTTTCATTGTTTGTATGCATCGGATTGAAAAGAAATTTGGGAGGGGGGGGGTGGCTTTCAAAAAAGTGTCAAAATAATACTAATCAAAAGTTTTTAATTTTAAAAGTGCAATTCATTTATAATTTGTTCAAAAATTGTAGATCGCTCCGTCAATATTTATAGTGTATTATCGATTGATTTCTCGGAGCCAAAAAAAAAAAAGAAAGAAGCATCGAATAAACAACAATTATCTATTCGATGCTACTTTCTTTTTTTTTGGCTCCGAGAAGATAATACACTTTATAATTAGTGACTATTAATTTATTTTGAATTTTTGGAATTTAGTTTTTATACAGTTCTTGGATTTTTTACTTTTGTGCTTTTTTATTTACATTTTTGTTCATATACTATACAGGGTGTCCCAAAGTCCGCGATAAAAAAAAAATCCTGAATTCCTTTTTCAATTTCGAGTCGAAAAGTCCTTTACCACTTTTTGCAAAAC
>JAPYZL010028297.1:0-17458 GCA_030522825.1 Platygaster orseoliae | reverse complement strand
AAGTACTTTTTTTGCGATGTATTTTTGGAAAAATGAAATGGTGCACACAAAAATTGATATCGTTTATATCTAGGGCAATGTTTCAAGATAAAAAAAAATATTTTCTACATAATGTAAAATAAAAAAGTAATTGACTTTTGGTCAATGTACTGAC
This sequence comes from Platygaster orseoliae, assembly GCA_030522825.1. Classification (NCBI taxonomy): domain Eukaryota; kingdom Metazoa; phylum Arthropoda; class Insecta; order Hymenoptera; family Platygastridae; genus Platygaster; species Platygaster orseoliae. The sequence continues at coordinate 17,304 of JAPYZL010028297.1, read as the reverse complement.
AACTGACATCGAAATTGGCGCACACGATCCTGGCCACAATTTTCATCTGAAATTATGAAACCAAACATTTTTTTACTCGAGAGAGTTTTTTATCCAAGATAGACTACAATCTTTGCAAAATTCGAACTTTAACTATAAAAATCATAGTTAAAAAAAATTTGTTTGCAAACTTTTTGGTTTTGCAACAAATTAACCACAGATTTGTATGGTCAAAGTTCGAATTTTGCAAAGATCGTAGTCTATCTTGAATAACAAACCCTCTCGAGTAAAAAAATGTTTGGTTTCATGATTTCAGATGAAAATTGTGGCCAGGATCGTGTACGCCAATTTCGATGTCAGTTGTCAGGGAATTGACTAAAAGTCAATTGATTTTTTATTTAACATTATGTAGAAAATATTTTTTTTTATCTTGAAACATTGCCCTAGATATAAACGATATAAATTTTTGTGTGCACCGTTTCATTTTATCAAAAATACATCGCAAAAAAAGTACTTTTTTCTCAGCCTCAAAAGGTACTTCTCCCCTTAAATACTTTTCTTTACAATTCTAAAAAAACAGTCATAAATTGATCGTAATATACAAAAATATATTAAAGTCGAATGAAAAACATTAGTTTTTGTTGACATTTCCATTGAAATGAAAAACCATAATCTGAAAACAGTAGACGTGATTTGCAAAAAAAATTATCATAAAAAATTTAGTGGAATGAACTTTTATCGTCAAACAATTCAACTTAATAATCGCAAAAATTTTTTACCATTACGTTGTGTGAAAATTACAAATGTCTTAGGTCAGATGTAAAATCGTCTGAGCCTAAACGAACGATTACTCACAGGTGCGAACATTATTTTGTACGATTCTAACCTCAAAGTTTGACGTTTGGCCGGACTTTGAGCCTAGAATCAGACAAAATAACATTCGCACGATGTCGCGATCGCCAATTTTTGCTAAAAGGATTTTGAACCTCGGTTTAGTCTCGGTCGAAAACACCCCTTTTAGCTAAAATGAGCGATCGCAACTAAGTACGAAATTCGCTCTTTCATTTTGAAGGCCTTAAAATCGTGACCAGGCGTTACGCACAGGCGGTTACCGATAACGATTTTATCGCCTGAAAGATGAAACAGTATGTTTTTTTAACTTGTCAAACCATTTTGATGTTTCATTATTTACTGAAATATTGAGAAACAATAATTATAATAAATCTTCGAAATCTATCGTATAGAACTTAGTGGAATATTTAAGATATTGTAAAAATATTAGAAACGAATTGCATTTCTAGAATCATAAAATTTATGAAATATATAACAATAATCTATATTTTTTAAAATCAAAAGAATATGCATTCTGATCTTTTTTTTGTTTTTTAGGTGCGTTTGGCTATCTATTTTGGGGCTGAGGTCAGATCGGGTGCGCTGCTGTTTCGCGCGATGTTAGTTAGCGAAAACGGCGATTTATAATTAAATTTTAATCTTTCATACGACAGTCGCATCATACTTTGTTGCATGAAAATCCATATCACAGGCGAATTCTAAAAATTGAAAAAAATATGGTGTTAAAGACTCTCTTTTTCCTATATATGTACTTCTCCCACTATCGCTTGTGTTATCTCGGTCAGAGCGGCAAGTGCAGGGCAATATATGAAAGGGGTCCCGAGGTGCGGGGGGGGGAGGGGGTCAAGGGCTGCCCGGTTTGGGCCCCCTCAAGTGGCTCCCCCGGTAGCGCCGTCGCGCACCTGCCGCATATTCCCACGCCGAGACTCACGTTCGCCTCATCTTTCCTCTCTACCCTCCCCCCACTCCCCTTCGCCCCCGCCCGTGGTAAGGCTCCAGGCGCACACGTGTGGCTTACGAATCGTCTTTGCACTTGTTTATTTTCGAATATTCGAGGGGTACGGAAGGATTGAGTGTGGATAGGAGGGGGCTGGCAAAGCGACGCGCATTACAGGAACGAGAATTAGAGAGCAAGTGAAATATTGGCCGATTTTTTTTCCTCGATTGGGTTACTTAGAACCTAATAACATCGAGAAATTTATGAATGTTTTTAAATAACAGGCAATTAGATATGTTATTTATGATGTTTCTAAAAATTCTTTTGGATAAACTGTTTATTAATATTTATAGAAAAGTAGGCATGTATAACTCTTTTTTTGAAATATATTTTTGTAATTTTTGTTTTGTTTTCTTTTACTTATTTTCCACACTTTTACTGAATGAATGTTCCAATGCATGTATGAATATTTTTCATAAGATAATGGAGAAAAGTGTGTAAGTTATGAAGATATTTATATTAAAGGAAAATTTCCAAAGTACAACAGTCAGAAATTTGTCGGGAGGCGTTGATGAAGCCCAGACTCGCTGCATCGATGGAGGTTTGACTCCAGGCCCATCGTGGTGCCAGATCGCGCTCGTTATTTTTCTTCTCGGCTAATTTGCTCATTATACGAGGCCTTGTATCTCTCTTATTCATCAGGCCCATTAAGATCCTTTTTTACGTGGAGCGGGCAATTATCGTGGCGCAGCTCTTTGCAACGAGAAATGGAAACGCGTACGCGGAGCCCGTCGCATTCCGTAGTGAAATGTGGCCCCTGGGTTTTACAAAGGTCAACAGAGGATAATTTGCCGTGGTTCTGCCGGGCTAATAGCGCACCATTGAAATTTGATATCAGAGACGTTTTAGGCTCATGGCATTACAGGGATCGAAACAATTCGAATCACCAAAGAATTTTCTATGTGCGTGCGTATAGTAAGTGAATGTTTCTTTTTATAAAGCTTTTTTTTCATATGTTCATGGAAATTGTAAATTCAGTTTCTAAGAAAATTTGACCATTATAGTATTGAAAATTTGGATGCTCATAATGTAATCATTTACTTAGTTGAGATTAACAAAAAGATTTGTAAATAAGAAAAGAAAATGACATTGGCGGGCAACTATCTTGCGTCATTTTCTAGAGTTGGCTATGAAGTCGCAGATTGTAAACCACAAAGTTCAAAATTTAAGTCCCGGCAACGTTCAGCTTATAAATTATGACAAACATTTTCTGAGTAATCTTTAATATGATAAAATGTGAGAATAGTACTATGATATAAAATAAAGTCATTTGACTGATATTGTATTGAGTAACATAATACGACAATAACATCTGGCAGAAGTATATCTCAAATTTAACGAGCATTTTTCGATGATCCTAGTTGAAAAACCTAAACAAACATCGTAATTTTGACGTAGAACTACGTCTTTCGCTCCGCTTTTAAGAAGGGGGTAAATTCAGTAACGTGCATCGGCGCAACGGCAACGGCAACGTAAAGGCTGCTATAGGGGGGTAAATTTAGTAACATGCAACGGCAAGTGCAATGGCAACGGCAACGAAAAGGCTGCTATAGGATGGTAAATTTAGTAACATGCAACAGCAACGGCAACGGCAAAGGAAACGGCAACGGCAACGGCAACGTAAAGGCTGCTATAGTGAGGTACATTTTTTAGAAATATTTTAAGTTTTTTCAAACGAAAGTTGATAATATTATGATCATATTTAAAAGTTAATAGAAGTTAATTAAATTTGATTTGTTGTAAGTAGTTTTTAAGATGATAATTATTTTTTACTACTTCTTTGCCTCAATGTAGAATAATCGCAGTTTATTAAAGACTTTGTTTTTTGGTTATTCAAGTAAAACAGGCACATTCAATCGTGTTAACTTGTAGCTTATGTAAAAAAACGTTTGTTATAAGATTCTCATCTGACATTAAAGAAGAATTCTCATCTTTTTACCTTCGATACCTCAACTTATGAGTTTCGTAATAGTTTTTTATTTGATAAATCTGTACAAAGATGAAAAAATACTATTCAGAGTTTTTCGAATTCGTTACCTTGGTACAAAAATGTAAGAACTAGACACATCCTATAAACTTCAAAAGAACATCGACAACCGTCACGCCCGTCCACTCATCTCCTCAATTACCTTTTCTCAAATCTGGAAAAAAAACCAAAATTCAACCACTTTCTCATTAATCCATCTACCGTAAAAAAGATCGTTATTTTTTGCCCGGTTAATCCTGAATACTAAGACGCCAGCGTCGAGTACAAATCTCGGGACAAGTGGCATTGTGTATTTTTTTTCTTCTCCTTTTATTCTATTCGAATGGGCCCCCATGTTCTGAGCGCTAGATTCGCAGATGCACAGGTGTACAGTATCATTGGCGCTCTTCCCCATAACTTGGAATAGAATACACAAATGAGGGACGCAGTGAAAGCGCGCTCAATGCACCTCACTTCTTCAGAAAATCAGACGTTTTTTTGGGCCCCGAGGATGATGCATGGTAGCGAAGTGGCGGGGATTTGAATTTCGAATTATCATGCATGAATTGTCCGATCGTGAATAACGCTTGAAAGGGTCACTTTCAGATTTTTACACCGTGTCGCAACCACCTCAATTTGAATAATGTGCACTCTCCCGAGAGGGCTTTTTTTATTACGAGCGGAGGAGGAAAGAGTTGAGTTATTTTCATTAGTTTCCCAATGCCAGCTTATGAATAAGGAGGGCCAAAAATGTTATTTCGGACGTCAGAGATATGTAGGAGTCATTTATTACCACATTTGTACGAACGTTAAATTCAGCTAGGTGTCCGAGGGGATTTTTTATTATTTTGAGAGCCAGCCTTTTGGGAGGGCTGAGTCATTGGTGTGTATGAAATATTACGAAAGATATGAATTGTGTGAGATTTTGATGAAGCAGGCTTCGAAGTGACGCATTGAGTGTCAAGTTGGGCCGGCCCATTTTTCTGGGATTCAATATTGGGATTTGATTGTAATCTGAGGAAAGTCTTTTGTGGAGATTTGATGGGGAATGGCATTTTTTGGTTGAAGAAGTAGTTATGCAATGTTGTTAGATACTCAAACAATATCATATTTATTGTCATGAAAGTGAAGCTCCAGTTATTCATATTTTGTTATGATTTACATTTAGTATTTCTAACAATTCCTGTAGCAAACATATTTTCAGATATGATAAAGACGTATAAAAAGTAAATATGTAAATTTAAAATAGAAGTTCCAATTTTCGCAACTTTATTTTATAAACTTTTTTAATATTTTAAAATACTTATAATTATGTATTATTTCAGAATTTTCTAGTAAGATAACATTTAAATAAAAATAACACCAATTATCCTAGTCCAACAAATTGATTCCAGAAACATACGTGTTTGATTTCGTTTGCTTTTTGTACTTGTAACCACCCAAGGCGTTGTATAAGTCTCGACATTTCTCGGAGAAATCTTGAAACATCTTAATAACAGTTAATACGAATGCGCAAAAAACTCGACTTTTCTCCAAAAAGGTTCCCTTTTTATATCACGACGCCGTAATTACGCTCAAATTTCGATCAACTCATAATCCCACCAGGCCGCTATTATGTACTAAGAAAGCTGGCGAAATACCCTACCAAATTACTGAAAGTCTGCGCATAATTGTTCGCCACGAAATATCGGCAATTGAATTTCTCGCGTTTTTTTCTCTCTTTCTCTCTCTTTCTTTCTTTCCATTACTTCAGGAAATATAAAGAGAAAATGCAATTGAGTTGAAATTGAGGTTGCCGAAATAAAAGAATAACTGACCCAGGTTTTTGCGAATATCAAACCTCTTTCGACTTTCTTTTGTAATTGCCATACGACTGATTTCTTTTCAAAATTTTTTTAAGGTACTCGAATGGAAATAATGAGTTTGTAAATAGCATCGATGAAATTTCTACAGAAATTTTTTCAACGAGTTTCAAAATTTTGAAAAATAAACTGGTCGATTTGAAAAGAAGTTCATTGAAACTTCGATTGCTTCCCGAATTTTCAAGGTAGAGCGACTTCGAGTCATTTTAAGTTTTACTCTTAGAAATAAAACACTTTTTTCCTCTAATATTTTTCTCAAAATACAGCTATAATAACAGGTCCAGATTTTTATAATTTTCATTGTTTTGGTGATTGTACTAGTGAAGTTCACGTAACTAGATTATATTTTGTTCCATTGTATATTGTTTGATGATTTAACGTATATTTTTAAGGGAAGTAATTATTTATTTATTATAATAAATTTAATGCAATTATTTTTTTTTGGAATGAAAAGAAAAGTTTATAAAAGACTAGCTGTACCCACGCGTTTTGTTACGCGTAATTGAATACTTACAAATTAATAATAAATGGAAAATAAAAAATTTATAATTCTAATGAGAGTAAATTCGATAAATAGGCTAATGAATTTATTATTTTTCATTATTTTATAACACTGTATCGACAGTATTTTCAGTATTATTGTCATAATGGTAAAAATTGTATAACATAATTTAAACAATCTAAGTTTCAAATGGGTAACAACAGACAAAAGAACATTTATTTTGTGCATGTCCGTTTTGTACCAACATTACATCAATATTTTCATTAAGCTCGTATTCGTTTTAATTTAGAAATAAAGTGTCATCGATTTTATCCTTTGATATTAATTGTAAATTTAGTTTCTAGAAATTTAGTTTTTTGTATAACAGCATCTATTGCCGAAATGATAAAATCTTTTCAAATATTATAATTTTTTCTACAGTTGAAATAAAATTCATTTCATAAAGTTAAGAGAAATGATTATAAAAAAATAAAAATCTCAGGAAGATTGAAATTTTGTGTAATTATAGTATATTTTGTAACTAGGACCTAAGGCGTGGCTTTTTGGGTGAGGGTCAATTTATCTGCCGAGGCGTAGCCGAGGCTGATAAATTAGTCCTAGAACAAAGCCACGCCTCAGGTCCGAGTTGCAAACGATATTTTTTGCAAAATACGCACAAAAAGGTGCTTCTCGTACCTGAAAATCAACACGAAGGGGAAAAATCAAAAACACGCATTAAAACGCGACGCCCACATCGAAATGAATCGCTGGTCGGAAATGCACGTCCTTTGTGTTTGTTTTCAGGTGCAAGAAGCATCTTTTTTGTGCGTGTTTTGCAAAAAATGACTTTTGTGATTTTTTGTGAAGTTTTATAATTTTTCGATCTTGTGGCTTTTTTTGATTTTTGATTTTGTGCCATCTCATTAGTAAAGTTTTGTGATTTTTAGATTTTTTGTGTTTTTACGGCTTCTTGTGATTATGAGACTTTTTTGATCTTGTCATTTTTTTTATTTTGTGACTTTTCCTGATTCGTACCCTTTTCTGATATGTGTGTGTGATATTTCAACAGTGCAGCAGGGGTGTAGGTAGGGTAGTAGTCCATATCAATACTAGCCACCTGAACTTGTGAAATCTCTAAAAATTCATGTTTCGTAATAAACTACATGCTTTACAATGACTTAAGTGACAGAATTATCCTGTTGACTTTATATATATATATATAGTTCGGCTTTCTGTTGAATTTTTTAGTATGTTGTTTCTTATTTTTAAAGGTATTTTATTTCACCTTGTTTGGAAATATTTTAATTTTACTCTAGTACATTAGCAAAAAAGATTCCAAACCAAGATTAATGACGTGTGTGAGAGAAGTGATGCTCAAAGATGAAATAGACTTTTTCTTCGGAAAAGTTTCTCGCCCCAACAAAGTTTTTTATCTGTAAGATGATTTTCATTTGAGTGAAATAGGAATTCGCAAGCATTATTGAACCTTCAATATATAAAAGGGATTTTAAATTTGTGTTCCACGTTGACATAGTTTCGTCATGCTCTATTTAGCAAAACTATTTTTCGAAGCAATCTATGCAAAGACTCGTGTGAAAATTTTCTAATTGTAATATTGAATTTCCATGGTAAATTTCCCATTTCATATACGAGATTTTGTGATTTCTGTAAATACGAGACTTGAATTATGTATCGACGCTCCAGTTTATACAGGATCGACTTATGTCGATCCTGTATAAATCGCGAATATAGCAATGCCCGCCACGCGTTGCTCTCGACAGGAGTGCTTTGAAGTAATCGGTAGATGTAGATTCCGAGCTATCCCATTGGCCGGCGGGCACAAAAAGAAGGGAGCGCCTATCACAGGCCAGGAACACCTTCTCCGGCTTGCCATTGGTCAAGGTAGACTTAATCTCCGTCCGGCTTTTTACCTGGCCAAGGGGAAGGGCATGATTCAACACGACTTTTGTTTCCATTTATTATTACGACCGCCGGGGCCTTGTCATCTTGGGCACGCACGCTCCGGGCCCTTTTATTTGCTATGGGCCCTCTCGTAGCGTGACCTCCATTTTTGCCGACCAGATATGTGCGTTTCTTTCACCTCCTTGCGACTTTCCAACGGTACGCGGGGGTCGTAAATCTTGCTGGAGAAATTTTCTGGCGACGCGTTTGCTTTGTCTTTATTGTGTTGCGGTAAATAGGGCGAGGCTTTTTTATGGTAACTTTTTTGTAAGGGGCTTGTGGAATGAAAAATATAAGTTATATTTCGTTCATTTTGCTGCATTTATGGCAGGATTAAAGAGTTTTAAAATGTCGAAAGTTTCTAACGTCTGACGTGAAAAAATTTCCATTTCAATGCTGAAACTTTTAAGGATTATTCGAGCAAATAAAAAAAAGTTTAACTAGAAAAAAAGGTGAACAGGATGTGGGGAATGGAAATTCGAAAATCGGTTTCATAAATAGATCAAATCCGAAATATCCTCTGTCCAAGTTTTTATAAATCTATAATTTAAGAAAATTTATTGAACTACCACTCTTAACTTTACAAGTAAATCCTAAACGAGGGTGGTAAGAATTAAAAATAAAAAGGACCTGATCAATTTTGTCACTTGGTACCATCATCAAAATGTCATCAACGTTAACCTGTTCGGTTAAATACTATCAAAAATATTACCGTCGTTTACGAATCATTTCACGGGTTTTATTATGATAATCATACATATTTAAAGATACGTGATCATCAGACGTGACATTGTTTCATTAAATTTGTGTGCATTATTAATATGAATTTTGAAGATTTGACCCAGGTAAAAATGAGTAGATCTTTTGATATCTACATGAGATCTACAAGTAGATTTACGAAGATATACGGAGATCTAGTAGTACATCTATAAGAATCAATGATGATCTACGAGTAGATATACAGATATCTATCTTATATGTAAGTCTACGGTTATCTATTACAGTGTTCCCACATTAAGGGCATTTTTCTCTCTCTGACATCGACTTGGACATAAGCGTGTCCTTGTCTTTTAGGGGGATTACGTCATAATCTGGCAACACTGATCTATTACAAGATCAAATGAGATCTATAGACATCTATAGTAAATATCTAAAGATCTCTTACAGATATCCAGAGATATATTGTAGATCTCCAGATATCTACTCATTTTCACCTGGGGAGGTTTAATAAATTAATGAATTTAATCGATAAATTCAAAGTTTTGTGGGTCAGATGCATCAGTTTAATTTTTAATAATGTACTGAAATGTAAAGTCGTCATCTAGTAGAAGAAAGAAATTTTGTCTAAATTAAAAGACGTCTAATGACTGAAGAATTGTCAATCATAAATACCTTGAAAAGTTCTAATCCCAAATGTAACACCTGAGAAACATTTGATTTAAAAAGTGTCTCAAACGATTAATATCTCTTATATTTTACACTCCGCTACATTTTCTTGATGTACCTGTCAAAATATTCAAATGTAATTCCAATCGAAACATTTTTCAAAACAAGAAAATTAATATACACTCACTTAAAAGCTTTTGTGGAATAGGTGCCCAGGTAAAAATGAGTAGATCTTTTGATATCTACATAAGATCTACTGTAGATCTTCTCAAGTAGATCTACAGAGATCCCAGATTTGAGTACATCTCTATAGATCTACTTTTATCTACGTAGATCTACATAGATCTATAGAGATCTGCATAGATGATGCGAGAGATGAAAGATAGAGATCTACTTGTAGATATACGTAAATCTACAAAGATATACCAGCAAATATATGAAAATGACCAAGATCAACAAATAGATCTTTAAAGATCTTCATAGATCTACCAGCAGATACATGGAAATGACCAAGATCAACAAATAGATCTATGAAGATCGTCGTAGATCTACCAACAGATCTATGGAAATAAACCGAAATCTACAAGTAGATCTACGAAGATATACGGAGATCTAGTAGTACATCTATAAGAATCTATGGTGATCTACGAGTATATATATGTATATACAGAGATATACCTGTAGATCTATGTAAGTTTACGGTTATCTATTACAAGATCAAATGAGATCTGTAGATATCTATAGTGGATATCTAAAGATCTTCTACAGATATCCAGAGATCTATTGTAGATCTCAAGATATCTACTCATTTTTACATAAGTGTACAATTTATTATATGAAAAACTACTATATTTTCTATGTTTTACCATGTTTTACACAGGTTCTTCTCTAAATAAAGTGAAAATATCGAAACGTTGTTGATCAAACCTTTAGAAATTAAAGAAATTGATCAACTAATATTCATTGTATGAAATATAGTACAAAAACATTTTTTAATACTTTCCTTGCACTGCTACTTTGAAAAAGTTAACAACTCGAAAGCATTCGAGTGAACGTCCCACAAATGTAACGGGGCGTTCACTATTGGCCCCTCGCACCCACGACCCAACGTGGGTGAATATAGCCCGCGCGTCTATTTTCATCCCTTCGTCGGGCGCATGCGCCATGGGGGGTGCATGCGCCGCGACGCTAGCTACCTCTTTCACGGCATGTGACCTGGATGAAAAGTTTCGTTATAACGACGCTTGACGTTTGTCACGTCAAGACGACGACGCCTCCGACGTCGCTGGTCGAGGTGAGCTTGCGGCTGCACGGTGTTCTCCTGGCCTTGGAGGACGTCGCGGCGCGGCCTCTGCCCGCCGATTGCGCCCGCGGGAGCGGCGCTTTTCCGGGCTTGCGTCCACTAGCGCGGGCGTCGCGACGCCCCGCGATTACTTTCTGGCTCGCATGTATACCTGTACCAGTGGTACGTCAGACGACGTCTTCCGATTGACGTGCAGCTTCGTCAGACGTCAGCGAGCGACGTGCCACCAGGTCATGGCTCATGTTGCCCGGCGACGGCGTCGCGACTCTAGGGCGCCGCGTTCCACAGGGGCAAATATCGACGCCCGCAAGCGCCGGCGCTCCCAAGCACCACGGCCTTTTCTGGCCCTGTTCTGTTACCGTTGAGCGTAGGTACTATCAAGGCGAAGGACGTAAAGTGTTACTGACGAAATTATTTTATTTTTTGTTTTTAATTATGCGTAACTGCCGGGATAAAAAATTGAAGTATACCAAAATTAGACCAAGTATACCAAGCCTACACTACAGGTCGAAAACTTCTAAAAATTTATAGTTTCTAATAATGCAAGTTTTTTTTCCAGGGATAATATATAAAGAAATTTTTGTTTGAAACTCGTTTGCCTTGAGACAAAAAGAGTTGAGTTAAGTTTAGATAAATAATACTATTAATTTTAAAATGGCACACTGAGAGAAAAGAATGGATGTCACATCTATCAAAAGGGTGAAGTTCAATTGCAGCTCGTCATTACGTCAATATGTATGGTTCTGGAGTGAAAGAAAACGACATGTTGCCTTTTTAAATGGATGTGGCATAGTTTTTTAAAAGGATTGTCCGAAATCACAATTTTTATGAATGTAAGGTACATTCTTTTCTCTGCGTGCATTTGTTCTGTGCGTCGAATTCCTTCTTTTTAAACTTCTGGGGTGAAAAATTGAAGTATATCAAAAATAGACCAAGTATACTAAGCCACCTACACTATTAGTCGAAAACTTCGGTTTATTACTTCTAAAAATTCATATTTTCGAATAATGCGAGTTTGTTATTCCAGGGATCCAATATAAATAAATTTTTTCATGAAACTCGTTTGCCTTGAGACAAAAATAATTGAGGGAAGTTCAGATAAATATCACTCTTTATTTTAAAATAGTATCTGTTTTGTGCGTTGGATTCCTTTTTTCAAAACTGCCATTTTTGAACAAGTGGTTATGTCTTCTGAATGCATAGATGAAATTTATCAAGATTTATCTGAATCGGGTCACTAAAACTATAATTCTTGGATACAGAAAATTATAAAATATGCATACAAACGGGAAAAAACATTAAAACATAGGTTTACTGTGGTTTTTTAAGATTCGAGAATTGTACGCTGAATTATACTATTCTAATAAATTTTATATGGTTTTACTAATAGATTAAGTTCCCTAAGACTGTTAAATCTAGAGGCAAAACATTGAATGGTTTGAGTGTGACACTGATTCAAAAATGTTGTTTTTTTACAGAAGGAATTCAGCGCTCAAAACATCAGCAATTTTGAAGTAAATTAAAACATTCGTATAAATTTTTCTAAATTCATTTTTATTTCAATCAAACGAGTTTCATGAGAAAGTAGATTAACGTTGGAGTCCTGGAAGTAGGAAACTTGCGCCAGGTAAGAATATGAATTTTCAGAAGTGGTGAACCCAAACTTTCAATCAGTATTGTAAAGGTGTAAAAGTGCATTTGTGCTAATAGGAATACTTTTGCATACTCTTCCAATAGTCACCGAAAGTCTTTTAATAGTACCTATACCGAGTATACGGAAGTACACGAATGCAAACTAAAAGGTGACTTACATATACTTTTTATTTTATAGTCAAGTATACTTTTAGCCATCTCTGACTTGACTTAACAGGTAAAAAAAAAAAGATTTCACATCAGTTTCAGTGAGATTTGAAATTTTCATGGTCTCTTATCCGTAAATCACAACTACTTAAAACATATTTTGCTTTATTTTTCAGTTTCGAAATGAAATATTACTCAGAAAAGGATTCGAAATTCATCAATCGTTCGGTTCGGAAAAGATTATCGATTTTCTACCTTGAAGAATAATTGATCGATTTATTTCCTTCACGTTCATAACGTTGAAAATATAAATATGATTTGTTATTTGTATATATGAGAGAGTGGGGCTACTTCGATCACTTTTTTTTCAACAGAACTTTCGTAAAGAAAGTAAACAAATGTTTGCATGTACTATCTGTCGAATGAAAAGGTTAACATCTCTAAGCATTAGACGTAAGTGTTAGAAATTTTTATTTTTCCGTTCAATAAAAATACTAAAGTTTACTGTGTCGTCTCGTTTTATCAGAGTAGCCCTTTGGGTGGAGCTACTGTGATCGGGTTATGGGGCTACTTGAATCAGTACCTTCGATTAGTTATTAAAACATATATAATGTGAAAATATTCCTTGCAAAATTTGTAAAATTTCCTAGCTAGCAGTCTATAATAATAATCATGATAAGTTATATGCTGATAGTGAGATTTAGGTAACATTGTTACATCATATGAAATTTTAATAGTAAAGTTTTTTTATTTCAATAAATATATATTATTACAGCTTAAGAAATTTTTTACCATTTTTAGTAGTTTTTTAAGAAGAAAAAATTATTTTTTTCATAATTTTATAAAAAATAGACCATTTCAAGTCAATCTTTTAAGTCTATAGAAGTAATTTTTTAGTCTATGGCGAGTTATCATTTAAATTACTTACAATATTGCCAATATTCAATTGACTAATATTCTCAATTTGAGAGTAATGTCTTTTGCTGGGAAATGAAAGCAATAGGGGAAAGTCGGGTGAAGTAGGAAGTCGGGTAGAGAGGGAAATGTTGATATTTTTTCTGGTATTCGATATTTTTTAAAATGGTCAACTGGGGCGTGATTGTTTTGACAAAAGAAATTTTTTCACGAGTCACACATGCAAGTAGACTCATTTTTCACTTTCTGTGCTGCAAAAGAAAAAATCAGACTTGTGAGAAATGTGTGGTCGGGTGAAGTGGGAAACTTTAAAATTCCATGTTTGATCATCCTTTTTGTATTTTAAGTATGTGAACAGATCGTGTATGTGCCAAATAAAAGTTTTTAACTATAATTAGTTTGTTTTATAGAGGTTTCATGTGATTGGTCGAGTCCCTATCATAGCATTCCTTTTGTACATATGATTAATACCTCGATTGATTAATACCTCGAATTTTGATTTAAATTTTATCTTTCTCTGAAATATTTTACATCCGTTATCATTGCTGTACTTATTTGACATCGAAATAAATAAATATGGTATTTACGATAGCATTTGTCGTTTATTTTAATCAGTTATGTATCGTTTCCCACTTAACGCGACAATTTCCCACTTCACCCGATTTTTCTTTTTTTGAGGAATCGAGAAAACCAACTTTAAAATGAATGTTTAATAAATGCTATAAACTACATAAAAGTTTAGAACTTTCTCTTCACGATAAAACTTTCATATAATAAAAAAATTATTTTCATGCATTTTAAATGGCTTTATAATAACACTTCCTATTTCACCCGACTTTCCCCTACATTTCTGTCAATTTGATAATAATAAGTTATTTCAATTGCAAATGAAGGCAACACATTACTTTCGATTTTATAGAATCGCCACGAAAAAACAGGTTAGAAAAGCACAGAACACATATACATTTATACATCGAAAATGTGCACATATGAAGTTGGCTTCAACAAGACAGCCAACCTAACTCAACAATACAATCCGCAATAAGCAGCTATATTCAAATCTCTCTCTCTCTCTCTCTCTCTCTCTCTCTCTCTCTCTCTTGCTTGACTAAACTGTGTACCCGATTGGTACAATACAGTCAAGTGTTTGAAACATCTGTTTCAGAATGAAAAATTTTTTTTGAAATTTTTATCAGTTAACCAAAATTTCAAATATCTCGGCATTAAATTTTACGGACGTTGCAATGTCATTGGCCTAAGAAATGACTATTTTTTAATAAAAAAATTAACGAAAAATGCCTAATGTTCTATCCAAAATTGTGAAAAAAATAGTATACACATTGGTAAAATGAAAATACACAATTCCTAAGATGATACAAAGTTGACAGCCCGTACACGCGTATGCGCGCTTCGATCGCATGCGCTACGGTTGCAGCTAACTTCGTACCACTTAGAAATCGTCTATTTTCTTTTACCAATAGGGAACCTATTATTTTGGTCAAATTTTGCAGTGAAAAAACATCTCATCTACCATAGTTGCTATGACTTTGATAATTTTTTTTAGGTTTTCTTTTTCTCATGGATGTTGTACATTTCAAGTTTTTTACAGTTATATAATGTGAATTAGTGTACCCATTCACATGTTTCCACATGGAATCTACATTATTTCATTAATTGAAAACGATAGAATTCAATTTCTTTCCCAACATCAGAAACTCATCTTCTACTATTTGTAATTTTAAAAATTCAATATTTTGTTTTTCTTGTTTCAATAGTTTGATAGCGATATTTTTTTTTCTAACACCCTTTCTCTTTCCTTTCCCAGGTGTAAACCCTATGTAAGATCCTGCCAATATTGTTTTTTTAGTCACTCTTACATTATGAACGATAGCTGTAAAATATCACTGGTCTTCGAAAAAAACTTGAAAACAGCTCATCACTGAATAATCCCTTCAACTTTTGGTTTTCTAATTAATGTAAGGGTATTGGCGCTTCCCTGTACTATTTTCAAATTTATAGAATTGCGAGAATTTATCTTCGGACTCCAGTCAAGTTTTATATAATAGACAATTTTTCTCAGATCAGGTTAGTATAATAAATGCCTTCCTTTTGTGAATGTGCTTCGACCCAGTTTTTCAGTCGCTCTGCAAAAAGCTCTGAAAAGCGCGAGTAGAAGCTCCTCCCTGGTCCTGTAACCCGCGTTGCGAATCTCGCTGCGACCGAGCCGCGACAAGCATTGAGCGACAAGTGGGCAGTTGTCACCCATATCGCCTCCAGATTTCACGACGTCCCGATGCCCACGCCCATATTCCCCGCGAATTTTAGCGACATCGAATGTCGTCGCGACGCCACCACACCTGTGAAAACTGGGCTTCCAGGTCGAAAGACAGCCTGACGCCGCACCAGGCGCTTATCAAGCGCTGTTGCTGGACTCTGTGGTAGTATATGCTTCATTTGCATCCACAATTTTTTTCTCGAGGAAAATCCTACGCTTACGTCCATAATACAAGAATAATTTCACGTCAATTCATAGATTTTTCTAACATTTAAATAGTAAACAGTTAAATATAAATTCTTACTGACTATTTTTTTATATGACCTACTTTTTCTCCTGAAAATTTCGAATCATGCCCCAGCGAATTATTGTATATAAAAGTTGATGGCATTCCCCACTCCTGAAAAGCTTACTCTCATCATTAATTATGATTCTAAGAAACGATTTGTGTTGGAACTTTCATACTTAACGCGATTAGGGGAAGTTTTCGAATCGTGGGATATAGGGAAATACGGTTCACCTCATGTTTTCGTCTATGTTTATAGTATGACAAGACGAAATCACTGTCATTATTTGTCTCATAATCAATAATATTTTGTTTTTCAATTGACAAACGACATTTTATACAAATTGTTTGCACTTTTTGAATATCACGTGAAAATTTTGTTTCAAAAGTCGATTTTGTTTTATCACTAATTTTTTATCCATTTCCAAATATACTTCTTTCTCGGAGTTTTTTCACATTTCCTGACTTAATTTTTTGAAAAAGCTATTGTACCATCTGAAAGGTACAACCCTGTGGCTACAAATACAAATTTTAATATGTATGAAAAAAAATCAAAAACATTCGCATTCGCGATAAAACGATGCGTGGATATCTAATACATGAAGTATATTTTTAAAAACTTGTTTTCATAAGAACAAAGTAATTCACGATAATTTTATTTGTAAAATGCTGTTCACGAGCTTAAGGAGTGAATAATTGATCTGGAACGTTTTTACCAAATGTTTCCTGGGTGAAAAAGTCAAGTAAATTTGAGTACACAGATGGTATACTCTGTCTACGCGAGTATACGAAAAAGTATACCTCAGTGCTAAATCGTATACTCTCGTATACTTTATGTAAAAAACAAAAGTATGCAAATTGTATACTCTGAGAGACTATCTCGTTTATTGAGTAAACCATTCGTATACTGTGAAAGACTCCTACGGTATACTCAGTATACCTGTCGTATACTTCAGATGATTGATTCCCTGTATACTCCCTGAATTTTCTATGTCAAGTCAACAAAAGTCTTCGTACAGTATACTCAGTATACGCGGACAGAATTATCGAGCCGAGCGGTATACTCAGTACACCTATTGATACTCAGGGAGATTCACATTCGCTTTATTTTATTTTTTAAAGTCAAAAGTCTTTGAAAGTGTCCATACTGTATACTCAGTATACGTCGTTAAAATAGTTTTAAGCAATTGTATACTCAGTATACCGGTCGTATACTCACGGAGACTACTCGGTTTACCCA
>JAPYZL010028279.1:0-17395 GCA_030522825.1 Platygaster orseoliae | reverse complement strand
TTTTCAAATATTGCAAAAAATGATGCTTATAACTTATTTATTATTTCAATCATAAAATATTGAGCTACCAATAGTATTAATTGAAATTTCATAAAAAACAAAGGGACATCGACCGGGATTGAACCTAGGTTGCCGGGTTGAGAGGTGGACTCTTTACCGTTGAGCCACTCGATCACACAAATTACTGTATTTTCAAATCCTACAAGTCCACGGAGATTTTGTTAACACATTATTAAAAAAAAATTTGTAGAAAATTGAACAGTCACTGAGATTTTGATTTTGGCTTCTTTAGCAAGGAATATTGATTTTTGGAAGAATTGAGTCAAAAATCGAAGAAACTGTATCATCCAGAAAATTAAATTAGTCTAAGTCCAGAGCCCAGAACCTGGATCAAAACTAGGGTATTTCTACTTCCGCATTCAAGTGATGATCTGGCCCAAAATCCTGGGCTGAATCTGGGCCGTGAATTGGTCCAGTCTGGGGCAAGGATTTTGATTGCACTTGGCAGCGCCCTCTCTGGACCAATTCTGGACCACGATTCTGGTATTCAGGAACTGGGGCTGATCTGGCCCCCAAGCTTGGTTTTCTGGGTTGATGAATAAATAATTTAACTGGAATATAAAAGAACGATGTTTTTAAAATAAGAATTCTCAAAGTTACCTTCTACGATGACAACACAACTGGTGTTATCAGTGCCATGGATATTTGTAGCCACACATTTGTAATTTCCGCTGTCTTCTGGCTTACAGTCAATGATTTCCATGGTGACGAGGCCGTCTGAATGCGTCATCGAGTAGTCGAGCTTGGACAGCTCTTTGCCATTCTTGTACCATTTCACAGTCGGCGATGGCTTTCCTGCCAAGCAGCATAGCAATTTGCATGTATGCCCGATTTGCATGACACGCGGTCGCAATAGGAACGTAAAATCTGGCGCGGATTCTGTCGTTTCCATCCAGAAGTGCCATGGCAAAGGTTCTCGCCTTCGCACTGGCTGCATTTCCTGTTTATACATTGGAGTTGTTGTCGGCAATGCTGGAATCCCAAATCGAAAACCAATCAGTCAATCATTGGACCATCATTGCAGCATCTGATATTGTTTATAAACATTAACTCTACTTACGTTGCACATTCAAGAACACAACTTCTTCTCTGTAACCATAATGGTTCTCTGCTCTGATGACGTACTCTCCTCTATCATCTAGTTTAACTCTGTTGATGATGAAGGTATAATCATCGCCGTGGTAGCGTTTCATGAATTTGACAGATTGCCGAAGTTCTTGACTGTTGTGGTACCAAGTGAGAACAGCTGGTGCTACCGCGATCACTCGGCATGTGAATTTGACACTCTGGTTCTCGTAAGCGAATGCGCTTCGAGGTTTAATGATGAATCTTGGCGCCGCTTGTCTACGATCTTCACGAGAAAGTAATACGTGATAAGTTTGTGATTGTTTTATTTTTCCAATAAATCGATGAGGATATTATCTTTAACTTACCTATCGTTCCATCTATAATCTTGTACTTATCAATGAGCAATTTTCTGAGCGAAGAATATTCAGCCAGTCTTCCAATAGGGAGAAGGTATTTGTCCCAAGCTTCGTATTTCTCGCGAAGATGGTCTCTAAAGCTGATCAAATTGCTGGCGGAGATCGCCTTTGTTCGTCCACTGTGATCTCCAGTTAACCATGGATGGAGCAAACATTCATGAGCAGTCATTCGTTTTCTGCAAATTCAAAAAAAAAAAAAAAAACATTTATAATTTTTTTAAAATCAGAATTGTTTGGCTGGAGTCGGAATTTTTACGTACTCTTTATTTTTAATGAGTAATCTTTTGATGAAGTCTTTGCCTTCTTCAGATACTTCTCGGAAAGCTCCGGAATCAAAGTCCCAGTCACAGGCTTTGACATTTTTCAATGTCTCGATGTCATTATCACCCGCGAATGGAGAGAGACCACTTAACCTGCACCAGTTTATTAAAAAATAGGCATATAATAAAGTCAATATTGAGTTAATATAAACAATTCAAAATTTCTTATAAAAGTGTCACTTTTTTATAAATAAATTTTTTCTCATAAGGTTTTTGTAAGATCACTTTATAAGAAAATTTGTTATAAGAATCAAAACGACCAGGGTAACTATGATAATGATGCTTCTAACAACTATTCTAGACTTACAAAACATAAGCTAAAACACCGCAAGCCCACATATCAGTGTAAAAACCAACAGGTTCTCGTTCAACTATTTCAGGCGCTGCGAATTCTGCTGTGCCAGTACTGATTTTCACGACTTCGTTGGGGTCGAGTCTCGTAGCAAGACCAAAGTCTATTAGTTTAATATTTGTACTCTTCCGCGTTTGACACATGATGTTTTCTGGCTTGATGTCTGTAAATAATTTTTTCATTATTGACTAGTCACGAGCACAATCACTCGACGAAAATCAGAAAACAATTACCAAGATGAATGATATTCTTTTCGTGCATATGTTTGACTGCTTCACAAACTTGCCGCATATAGTTTATAACCTCTGCTTCTGACATTGTGTATCCTTCAGCTGTGATTCTCTCGAAAAGCTCTCCACCAGATAAGCTGCAAGACAGAGAGGTGATAGATAATTTTGACCAAAAATGCTCTCGATGCTGAGCAACAAAGACATAATTCAACTTACAATTCATAGATGAGCACCATCTCATCATCATCTTCAAAAGCATCATGCAGATTAATGAGTTTAGGATGGTGAAGTTGATTCATGATATCAATCTCTTTCCTAATCAATTCCTTCTCCATCGCATGCGAGACTGGAATAAACTTGGCTGCAAAAATATTTCCAGTAGCCCTTTCACGGCATCTATGAACAACTCCGAATGCCCCGGTACCAATTTCTTCCAGAATATCATATCTATCATAAACCGAAGTGTGCTTGATTTCAACCGGCTGAGGAACATATTTACTGTACACATCGAACACGAATTGATCGTAATCACTGATCTTTTCGTCACTTTGACCACGTATTTTCTTCCCAGTTGAGTCCACATCGTACGTCTTCTTCTTGTACTCTCGCTTGACTGCTTTTTTCATCGTGACCAAAGCCGTGGCTTCACTTGGGTCCGAACGGCCGTAAATATTTTCTGCAAACACTCGGAAATCGTACTCGCGACCCGGACTGAGGCCAGAAACTGCCATCGTACAGAATCTTGTACTTCCCACGCGAATCCAGGTAGACAGCGGAGATTCGCGTTTCTCCACAAGGTAATTCGTGATGTCACTTCCACCGTCCCAAGCTGGAGGTTTCCACGAAACAGCCAACGAGTCATGACCAACGTTGCTGATTTCTGGGAACCTTGGAGGATCTGGACGATCGCTTATCTGGATCTTAATAACCGCAGTGTCTTGACCGAGTTCGTTTTCAGCTGTGATTCGGTAGGGTCCAGAATCCAGTTTACTGGCGTCTCTGAGAGTAAGGACCGCGTGCCTCTCTTGGACTTCTACATTGTAATGTCCTCCAGCTTCGATGGTTTCGCCTTCCCTAACCCAAGTGATCTTGGGTCTTGGGAACCCAGTGAAAGGTACTTTGATAGATACGTTCTGGCCCTTGTCGAAGAATCCTGTGTCTCTGAATCTTGGAGGCACGTTCAACTTCGGAGGTGTCATGATGAGCAATTCACCTTTCGTGGATTTCGCGCCAATTCTGTTCACAGCGCGACAAGTATATTCATCAGCGTCTTCACCAAACACATCGCGAATGACCAAACTGTGAACCTCTCCTTCGGAGTAGATGCTGTACCGAGAACCATGAGTGATCTCCCTTGCACCCTTGAACCAAGTAATTTGAGGTTTGGGAACTCCAGTGATGACGCATTTGAAATGAGCGTTGTGGTTTTGTACACAGTTGACTTTTCCCAGCGGTTTTATGATTTCCGGCGGTTTTGCTTGTTGTGGATCTTTGACCTTCACCGACGTCGAAGCCTTGGATTCAGGACTCAGGCCAGCTTCGTTTTGAGCAAATACGCGGAATTCGTATTGCCGATCTTCGATCAGATTGCTCGCGTTTATCTGATTCGTCAAGCTGATGACGGGGTTGACGCGTTGCCAAGTTTGGCTGCCAGCCTCGCGTTTGTCGATCCAGTAGCCTTGTATCCTAGCTCCACCGTCTGTTTCTGGTTTGTCCCAGGTCAGGTTCACGAAATCTCCGCCAACCTGGATGATCTTGGGAGTTCCTGGAGGTCCTGGTGGATCGAACGGTGGTTTGGCTTTGATGGGATTGAGTCCTTCCAATGGCGGTCCGATACCATTATCGTTGGCAGCCATCACTCGGAACAGGTACTCTTGGCCTTCTGTTAAGCCTTGAGCCACGAAGGTTGTGTCTTTGCAGAAGGAGGAGATCGTGATCCAGTGGCTGTGAGTGATGTCGCGGCGTTCCACGACGTAGTGTGTAATCTTCATACCACCATCGAACTTCGGTGGATGCCAGTTCAATGTGCACATGTGTTTGTCGATGTGGCTGGCGTCTAGAGGGCCAGTTGGTGGGCCTGAAAATTAAAAATTCTTATAACATCCCGAAACCCATCAAAATGACAATGTCTACATAACTCGAAATTTATTCATAGTATTCATACCTGGTAGTCCTGTAACGTGTACGACGAACGTTCCTTCGACTTTGCCACTATCGTTTTCGATTTGAACCTTATAAGTTCCTTCATCATCTTTCTCAATACCCTTGATGAAGATAATGAGATAATCATCGAAGACTGTGTATTTACAGTGCGACGACTCAGACAGCCTTCTGCCGTCTTTCGACAAAGTAATGTCCATGACTTGGTCACCACTGTAGAATATCTTGATTTTAGTATTGTCTCCTTCGGGAAGGTATAAGTCATCTGGCATTCTGTCAATGCGAGGCGGTGCTCCAATCTTGAGTCTTGAAGACGTGTTGACGTAACCTACGGCGTTTGTCGCTTGGCAATTGTAGTCTCCTTCGTCTGATGAGTTTACGTCTGAGATAACGAGCCTGAAGACACCGTTTATCTCTTCTGTTCGGAAGCGACCTCCTACTGTGATTTCACGGCCGTTCTTCAACCACCTGTAGTAACAAATAAATAACGGTAAGGAACTTCTTTGACTGTTGTAAATTATTGAAACTAATTTAAACTAAGAACAAATGAGATAACAGAATATATAAGATTTATGTAAGAGAATTCTGAATTTCGTTTTACTTTCAGAACTAAAATTGAACCATTAGTTATGTCCTCCAGATTTTTTGTGAATTGACTAAAAATTAACTTTATTCGAATTTCGAGAAGGGTTTAAAATTTGCAACATGCCTGGAGGTGGGCGCTGGCCTCCCAGTTGCTTCGCACTCGAACACATGATTTTTCCCAAGTGGCACTCCCTGTGAAATAGGAAGAGGCCTGACAAATTCAGGTTTCAATCCACCTTCGACTTCACATATATTCACAGGCGCAGTGGACTCGCTAGGATCCGATCTTCCCGCAGCGTTCACCGCAAATACCCTGAACTCATAATCCCCTTTCTCTATCAAGTGCATCACCGTGTACTCCAGATCCGTAACATTGTACTCGTTGCACTTGGCCCAGACCGCGCTTCCAATCTGTCGTTTCTCGATGACGTACCCGGTGATTCGGCTGCCACCATCGGAAGTTGGCAGGTCCCATGACAAGTCAACGTAGTTCTTTCCAACTTTGATAACTCGAGGGTTCCTCGGGGCGTATGGAACGTTGAACTTGCTCCTCAGCTTGAACGGAGACGATGCTGAGCTTGGTTTGCTCAGACCAGCAGCGTTTTTAGCCCGCACTCGGAACTCGTACTCGTGCCCGCTCACAAGGTTGTAGCAGATGTAGGTTTGTTCTTTGACCAAGTAATCGTTGACAGTTCGCCAGTTGTTGTCGTCTCCAGGGTCACGGAGTTCGACCTTGTAACCTTGGATCTGGGAACCACCGTCGTATCTAGGCCTGTCCCAGAAGATGGTGATAGACGTGGAGTCCCAGTCCGTGACGCGTGGTTTTTCGGGCGGGTCTGGGACGGTGAAGGGATATTTCGCGGTTATTGGCTCGTCAGCTACAAGAGGTTCGGAGACACCATATTGGTTTTCAGCGCGTATTCGGAAGTTGTATTTGCGGTTGGGTTCCAGGCCGAACACGTCGTAGTGGGTGTGGCGAGTGAAGCTGCTGATCTTTGTCCAGAACTACAAGTTTGGTTTTTTTTAGTTATGTTAATTTCATCTTCAGTTTCACTGACTAGATGATGTATATTCTTGTTATTTTAATAATGTTTCGATGGATGTTGTTTATGGCCATTGAAATAGTGATTATATTGATTTTATCGCAAAATTGATACTTACCCCAGCAGGTTCGTACTTTTCGACGACATAATTTGTTATCGGAGAACCACCATCGTCAAACGGCGGTTTCCATGATAGAGAACAAGTGTCTGGTGTAATATCAGATATATCCAACGGTCCTTGAGGTGGAGATGGTTTGTCTGTAGCAGAAAAAATTTCATCACTTGAAAATTGAGTTGATGTAACATGTGGAACTTGAAGTTACTCGAAGGACTCTCTGAATTTGATTTCACAACTTACGCAATTAATGCTTTCTATCTTGATGAAACCAGTGTATTTTAGAAACGTAATTTTAGGTTTCCACGAAACTGAAATATGTTGCTTCTCAGTTGAAATCATGACACGCATTATTTTGAATTTTCAGGAAATTTGCATTTCCATCGAATGAATTCTTCACCCACAAAAGTTTGCCTCAAAAAGATTTCAACTTACTAAAACTAATAAAATCAAAGAATCTGTTAACTCTTATTAGGTTACTTCCTCCACCAAGCAAACTCAAAATTTCTTTTAATTCTTTATTTCGTACAGTAGATATCCACGGCAAAAAGACCAAGACTGTTTTTTGTAAACTCACCAACAACAAGAACTTTGCATGATGCCGAATCTGTTCCTGCAATGTTGGTCAAATAGATGGTATAATTTCCTGTGTCTGATCTCTTTGCTTTTCGGTTGAAGAATTTGGACGCAACGTCGCTTGTCTCAAACTTGATTCTGTCATCGGTTGCGACGTCTTCTCCGTTGATGCACCAATGCGGTCTTGGTTTTGGATGAGCAGTGTAAGGTACGGTGATGGTAAACGGTTCACCGGCGATCACTGTCACATCTCGGATACTGAGATCGCTAGTGATCTTTGGCGGTGCTGAAATTTCATTCGACAAGTTTTATATCTGAATTTAGGTTAAAAAGGCAGTAAATGAGTGAAACAAAAAGCTTGTATTTACACGTTGGTGCGCTAGCTCGGATAGTTTCAGAGCTTGAACTCCATGGTCCTTGCCCAGCAGCGTTCGTGGCTGCCACACGGAATTCGTAATCGTGGTTTTCGATTAGTCCACCAACCCTGAAAATGAAAAAAAAGCTCTTTAACTTCTGTTCTAACGTAAGAATAATGACTTCTGAAGTAGAAGGAAGATAATACATTATTGTGAAAAGAAGTGTTTTACCTATACGTAGTATCCATCACGAGGGAAGGAGTAGCTTTAATCCATTTATCCTCACTAAGAAGACGTTTTTCAACAACATAGCCAGTGATTGGAGAACCTCCATCATGTCGTGGCTTGGCCCAAGTAATCGTGATGCTTTCTTCTGATGTGTCAATCCCTTTCGGCGCACCTGGTGCTCCCGGTGGATCAAATGGAAATCTCGCCTTGATAGGATCTATCGTCGTGACTGGATCAGAAGTTCCATACTGATTCTCAGCCATCACCCTGAATTCGTAAGTTTGACCAACTGTCAAATTTCGCACTCTGCAGAATGGCGTTGTCACACACGTGCTGACCTGTCATGGAAAGCATAGAAAAGTTGTACAAATGCTCTGTTATTGTCATAAAAAAAAAGATAATTCATCACTGAAAAGTATAAACCAGAACGCACTTTAGTCCAGCTGAGGGATTTCAAATCTTTCTTCTCGATGACGTAGTTTGTGACATCTGCGCCTCCATTGTCCTTCGGAGGATTCCAGAAGAGTGTCAAGGCGTCGCCTGCGAATTCATCAGCGCGAAGGTTCTGTGGTGGACTCGGTCTATCAAGTACTCGAACGTTAACTGTGGCAGTATCGAAACCTGCCGAATTACGCAGTTGCAGTCTGTACTGGCCACCATCAGAGCGTCGCGATTTCGTCACCACGAGACTGAAAATACGAAAGGATATTGCGTAATTAAGCCATTTCTTCCTCACAATACACGTGTAGAGTGAATAAAGAAATTTCTTGCCTTGCGTAGTCATCAGCCAATTGTTGATGAACTCTCGAATCAGTCTCATCCTTGGGAACGTCATTGGCGTACCAAGTGGCGGTAGGTTTGGGGAAGCCAATGAATGGAACATGGATGGAAAAGTCTTCACCGGCTCTGACAGTGATGTCCCGAACACCACCGAGATCCATAACTGGTTTGTTTGGTTGCTCTTCGACGAGGATCGGGCTGCTTTGACGACTTGGCGGGCTTTTGCCGATGTCGTTGACCGCGATAACACGGAACAGATATTCTTCGCCTTCTTTGAGTTTGGGTACAGTAAAGACCGTTGACGGAACTGGCGCCCCGTTCACGTCGTTCCATTCGTCTTGTCCTCGGGCTTTCTGTTGAATTATGTAGCCTCTTATTTTGGCGCCACCGTCGCTTCTGGGCGGCCGCCATGACAGTGTCACGGAGTCCTTCGTTATGCGGTCGGCTTTGGGTTGTTCCGGGGCGTCGGGTGGCACTGAAAAACATCCGTAAAGGATAATTGTTGTATTTTTGGATTACAATGATTTCCATAACAAATAATTCACATCTTTCGACATTCGCCGTATGTTGAAATGAAATTTGGTGCTATAGTATTGAAAGTTATTTCCCAGCCGGCATGTAATATAGCAGACATTCGTATAATATTGCTGGAATGTATTCTGCAATGTGTTCTGTGTTAGTGAGATCTTTTCTTTGAAATGTTTTATCAGTTTTTTTTGAACGAGTTCCCAGAGGCTAAATGTTAAACATCAAATTTGTCTGAACATTTCTGTTTTTACTCACATCTTTGATGTCCTGCAGTAATCGGTTCTGTAGGTTTACTTGGTTTTCCTGGCCCAGCTTCGTTCACTGCAATCACTCTGAATTCGTAACGACCACCATCATGCAGATCCTGCACAGTGAATGACGTGTTGAGGGTTGGGTAACTTGTTGCTTTTGTCCAGTCACTGCCTCGTTCTCGTTTTTCCACAATATAACCTGATTGAGAAATCAAGTTATTATAACCAGACTTATTTTACTGACGCACGACGATTAGGAAGGAAACAAAAGTTCAAAATCTTCAAAGCATAATGAAACTCAATCCTGAATCAACTTGAAGAAATAGAATCAAATTTGTTTATAACTCGATACACTGTTTCAGTGACTTATATTGGCGAAGGCAAAGTTCGACCTTGAATTTCAATTGAAGTTATTGTTGACGAAAAAACATTTTATGTATACCAGTGATCGGTTTTCCACCAGTATTGATGGGTGGATTCCAAGTAAGACTGCAACTGTTCGGAGTGTAGCCCAGAATTTCGGGTTGGCTGGGTGCGTCTGGAGGGTCGAAAGGACATTTGGCTACCACAAGTTTGCCGTCCAAGGGTTCTGACACTCCATACATCGTTTCCGCACGTACTCGGAATAGATAACGTTTTCCGTCCGTCAATCCCTTAGCCGTGAAATGAGTTGTTGGGCAGTAACCAGGGCACTAAACAGAGTAATTTTTCAAATGAATTGAATTCTCAGTTGTGCCAATTGTAAAATATATCGAAAATATGAGATAGAGTGTAAACTGAGACGGTTTTAGTGATTTGAAATAAATCATAATACGCACTTGGTGCCAGTTGTCTGATCCATAGTCGCACACTTCAACGATGTAATTTGTGACGCCAGAACCACCGTCATCAGCAGGAGGATTCCATGCCAAAGTCACGCTTTCCTGCGTTGTTCCAGTGTATTGAATCGGGCCAGTTGGTGGTCCAGGTTTGTCAACTACGATTACTTCGATGTCTGCGGAATCTGTGCCATGATCGTTGGTAGCTGTGATGGTGTATTTTCCACTGTCGTCCCTTACAGACTTTTCGATGAGCAATTGAGTTTTGTCACTCTTTGTTTCGGTCTGAAATTCATTGTAATGATGGGCCAATCTTGATGTGATGAATTTGACATATTTATTGTGAGGAACTGGATGGAGGAACAATAATTTAATTTTTGACTAATTCTCAAAAGTGTAGGCAGAGGGGGTTCTTTGGGGTTGAAACCTCTTCCGAAATTCGGGTGATTTAGTTATTTCATGTAAAAATAGAAAAAAGTGATAATAAAATACAGTTAAAATACATATGGGGAAAAAATTGTGATAATAATAAAAATGTACTTTATGAAATCTGGAGAACGTACAAAATGGTTTCACGTAAGTTTTTGAAGAAAAAGGAATTTAGAATTATTAATTTCATCATCTTATAAAGTAGCGAGATTCGTACTTTCAGAAGGTTTTTTAATGAATAGTGCTCTAATGATGAATATTTTGTTACGATATCGAAAAAAAGAAAAATTTGAAAATTCATTCCAACTTAATGAATTATGACGAGAAGTTAGAATCTATTAATATGTTAAAAATTTGTAAAACTTTGAATCTTGGAGCATTGAGTGCTAGAAGTCTACTTGAAAATACATAAAAATGACAGAAAATTTTCCAAATCATATACAAACAATGAAAAAAATACTGAAGGTGCTAGAAATATAGAAAGTACTGTCTTTTGACAAATTTAATTATACCTGAGATTTGTACGAATTTAGATTCTTAAGCATGAGATCTTAAAAAATGTATATCACAACATAAAAAATGCAAGAGATTTTTAAAGTAGTACAAAATGTTACAGAATCTAATAAATATTATAGAAATGCGAAAGTACAAGAAATATTTAGAAGATTTAAAATATATTGGAATTTGAATTCTAGAGCATCGCATTCTAGAAATCTATGAAAAGCTCAATATATTAGAAGTCTAGAAAATTACAAAAAATCCTTCAGAATTTCATAAATACTAAAAAAATGTCAAAGTTTCTAAAAATCTATAAATGCTCCGAAATAATGAATGTGTAATTTTCTCAAACATTTTCAAACTTTGAGTCGAAGAGCATATAGCTCTAAAAATCTATTGCAAATCTAAATTCATAAAAATGGTAGACAATTCTTTAAATTGTATAAATACTAAGAAAAGTACTAGAAATATGTATAAAAGTTATTGTTTTTTAAAAAATTAATTGAAAAACTTCAAATTGTTGAAATTTTCCGTACAATAGCATCAATTCTAGACATTCTGAAAACAATCCATAGGAATACTAAAAATCTCTAAAAATGACAGAAAGCACAACAAAATTTAATAAATAATATACCTTGCTAAAATTCTAGAAATGTATGAAATATTTATGATTGGCATACCTATATATTATTTTTTTTTTAATTTATAAAAGTATAAAAAAATTTTAGAACTTTGATTCTGAGAACATAAAGTTCCAAAAAGTTGTAAAGAAATCGATAATCATATCAAAAAATCCTTCAAGTTGTGTAAATACTGAAAAAAATAATGAATGCTAAGAGTATTAGAAAAAAAATTTTGACCTCAGTGATTTGAAAATCATAATTATCGAATTCCATTATATCAAATACGTGTATAAATTATGTGTGTAATAATAAGTATATTCCACTAAATCAATGGTTGCTAAAACAAAACATTTCCTTTTTTTTTTTTTATTTTTTGAATAATCGTATTTTCGTTACCCGATTGTCGAAATTCAAAAATTACAAAATCCCGAATAAAATTTATTTTCCCAAAAAACTCCTCTTTAATACCTTTTTTCTGCCTACGCCCCTGCTAATCCGCGAAAACCTCTAAAAAAATTTTCATATCTCCTGGACTTTCGAAATACTAACCGAAACTCGGAAAGTCTCAGAAATTTTGGCATTGTTCTTGGTCCAGTCGATCTTCGGAGTTGGTGCCCCGGAAATCGGTATCGTAATGTTAATTGGTTCTCCAGCCCTGACTTTGATCTTGCGACCAATCAACGCACCCAAATACAATTTAGGCTCTTCCTTCATTGGCTTAGCTGTGAAAACAGCCGAGGTCTCACTCGGTTTTCCAGCTCCGGCAGCATTTATGGCGGTCACTCTGTACTCGTATTGATGACCCTCGGATACGTGATCGTCGTAGAATTCGATGGGCTTGACCGGTTCTCTGTTGAGTTTCAACCAGCGGCCGGTGGCACGGTCTCGTCTTTCAACGTCGTAACCGATTATTGGAGAGCCTCCGGTGCTGATTGGCGGAGTCCATTTGATCCTTATGTGGTCTTTGTCAGCGTCCACACATTCGGGTTTTCCAGGAGCTCCAGGGACCACTTTATTCAAGAGACATTATTTTCATTTTACAATGTAGTGCATAAATTGGACACAGACGAATTGATTTATTGAAACTAATATACTCCATAACAATGTTGATCTTACCGAATTGATTTTTCGCAACCACTGGTTTCAGAGTGTTCAAAGGCTCTGAAAGTCCTTGAAGATTTTCTGCACGTACACGGAATTCATAGGTGGTGCCTTCCGTGAGACGTGGAACAGTTGCATGGTTGTATTTGGGGTTCACATGAGTCACTCCTGGTACCCAGCCTCCGCCGTGAGTTAGATCTCGTTTTTCGATTATGTAACCACTGTAATTTTGGCATTAGCATACATGAAACATAAAGAACTTCACTATGTATGTATTGCGATTTATTTCAACACTCACGTCAATTCACTGCCACCATTATCCAATGGCGGTTTCCAAGATAAAGTTACAGATTGATTTGTCACTTCCTCATATTCAAGTGGCCCTTGAGGTGGACTAGGTTTGTCCAAAACTGTGAGTTGGAAGCTACCTTCATCCACACCACTGGCGTTCTTCAGCATAAGGTGGTACTTGCCAGAATCCGATCTCTTGGCATTGACAATGTGCACTATCGTGTGGTATCCGATCGACGAAATTGTTATTCTTTCTGTCGTTTCTAAAGGCTTGTTGTTGGCGCTCCAAGCAACTTCTGGAATTGGTTCTCCAACAAAGTCGATGTCCACGTGGAAAATGTGACCCGCTTTGACGCGAATGTCTTGCATTGGTGTTTTGATCTTCGGAGCAACTACGGAAAAATAATATTAAATCATTAATTTGATTATTATTAACCTACAACCTTTGACTTCAACTAGACAATTTTATTATATGTTTTAGGTTTCAGTTCTGGTCATTAAAAATATAGTTTTTAAACAACTTACGGAATCGTGCTTTTGCAGTGACCATATCACTAGGCTCCGAAGGCTCTGACTGGCCAATGTCGTTGACAGCGATCACTCTGAACTCGTAATCTTGACCTTCTGTCAAGTCAGGAACTGTAGCATGCGTCTTAGTTCGTGGCACGTGGACGGCATTTGTCCAGTACGGACTTCCCTTTTCTTTCTTTTGCACAATATACTCCGTAATTGGGGTCCCACCATCATTTTCTGGTTTTGGCCACTCGAGATCGACGTGATCTTTATCCCAGTCAGTAATGTTCGGTTTCCCAGGCGCATCGGGCTCATCTGTATCATGCAAGAATTGAAGATTATCTCCTATTCGAAACTTTTTTTTACACACTGCAAAAAGTCCATCTTATTTTAAGATGCAAAAATATTAAAGCACGACTTGAAAATAAAATATTATTTAATTTAAGGTCGTACCTTGATTTTTTTGCATCTTGGAATAAGACTTAATTTTTAGAGTTCGTTAAAATGTTAATTATAAGATGAGTTATAGGATATTACCAAATTCATTTTTAGCTATGATGCTCTTAAGCGTCTCCAAAGGCTCGGATTCTCCGACGGTGTTGACGGCTTTGACGCGGAAGAAATATTCTTTGCGATGAATTAATCGCGAAACTTCATGTTTGGGAATCATGCTCATTCCGGCGTCAGACCAAGTACCGCGGGACACGTCCATTTTTTCTATAATGTAGTGAAGGATTGGAGTACCACCGGTATCTTTAGGTGGTTGCCATGAAAGATGACAGCTTTCTTTCGTGACACCGCTCACCTCGAAAGGTCTTTGGGGTGGGGATGGTTTGTCTATCACAGTGACCATGGCGGAAGCACTGCAAATGAAACAGAAATTTTTATTTGGAACGACTTATGTTAATGAGATTGTAATACCGACAACTTGGAATTTCAATTAAGAAACAACATATTTCAGTTTAGTTGAAAAATGAAATAAATTCATGTCCCGAAGACGATGTTCTTACATAATGAATTTGATTGTTTCTTCATGTATTGACCATCAAGTGATAATGGTAGATATTTTTTCTTCTCCATGACATAATCTTATGGGTAAAGCAAGTAATTTTCAAAATCATCTCGTACCTAAATTTGCCTTGATCATTCTCTAATGTGAGTGTATATTGTCCAGAGTCGCTTCTGACAGCAAAAGGAATTTCAAAGGATGTATTCAAATTGGTTGTAAATATTTCATGACGCTCGTCAGCTACGACTGGCATGTCGTTGATGGTCCATTTAGCGACAGGTTTCGGCGAGGCTTCGATTGGAATGTCGTACAGAATTTTTTGCCCAGCCCGTACGATTAGGTCGTGTAATAGATGACGATCGAAGCTTGGTTTCACTAAAAATATACGTTTTAGGTCAACCCAAGTTTTGAATTTTACAGTTTTTTCATGTAACTGTTGTAAGTATTTGTTGCAAGTTCACATGAAATATCATAATCATAAATTTTTCTTCATAAACTCATATAGCCACAAGTTGAATGAAAAAAATCGGTTCTGAAAATTCTCTCAGAAGAATGCATTTTTAATTAATTAGCAATAATTATAAACGATATAAACGTTATCCCATCGAACAAATAAACCCTCAACTACAATACTCACCAAACCTCGCCTTCGCCACAACTGGTAACGACGGCTCCGAAGGTTCACCAGGCCCAGCCTTGTTGACAGCAATGACCCTGAACTCATACTCCTGACCCTCGGTCAAATCCGGAGCTGTCCCGGAAGTAACATTGCCCACGATTTCTGCCGCCTTCTCCCAACCCCCGAATCTAGGTCTCTTTTCAATAATGTATCCCGTAATCGGCGATCCTCCATCCCTCTTAGGAGCCGTCCAATCCAAATCAACGTGATGTCTGTCCCAATTAACGATCGCTGGAATACTCGGTTTCTCCGGTCTTCCAAATGGATCCTTGGCAGTGATACTCTCCAACCCTACCAAAGGCATAGACTCGCCTTGTTTGTTGACCGCCCTGACTCGGAATTGGTATTCATGGAATTCTATCAAATGATCGATATAGACGTCGGTTCCAGTGGCTTCCGCGATCGGTACCCAACGCATGTTCTCCGCGTCGCATTTTTCGACGGTGTAGTACAGAATCTCGGAACCACCGTCGTCCTTGGGCGGGCGCCAAGCCAATTTGCAGCCATTCTTGGAGATATCTCGGATCACTAGCGGACCTTCCGGTGGCGAGGGAACGTCGAGGACGGTGACTGTGAGGGTGGCCGAGTCTTTTCCGTTGGCATTTCTCGCGGTTAAAGTGTACTCGCCGGAATCGGATCGCTTGGCTTCGAAGAAACGCACTTTAGTGTTGTAATCTTCGTTGGCTATTTTTATGCAGTCGCTGGCAGTGACGGTGTTGCCTTTGAGGGTCCATTCTTTCTTTGGCGGTGGCTCGCCTGCTACTGGCACGTCGAAGTCGAAAAGACCTCCGGCCTTGACCTTGACGTCCAGCATGTAGTTCCGGTCGATCTTGGGTGGTACTGGAAATTGAAATGAATAGTGGTCAAGAGTAATTTTTATTATAATTTTAACCTTGCCCTTTTTTTGGAAAACGAAATATTGTTAGTGTTTTGAGAATTTGAACTTCACTTTGAGTTTTCTAAGACAGGTTTTCAGCATGATTTTGAGACATTCTCATAGATTGAAAGTTTTTGAATTAAGAAATTGGGGGGGGGGGCTGGGTGATTCACCCTAGACTTGGTGTTTTCGGCAATCAAGAACTAATTTGATGAAAATGTTTGAAAATAAAGCTGCAGTGTGAAAATTGAGGTTTTTCTTTGAAAAATTTACATGTTATATACTGGGTTGTTTATATATTAGATGCTTCCGAGGCCCAGTGGCCAAGGACCAACTACCAAATGCAACTAGGAATTGAACTTGATTTTTATTTAAAAATTCAATGATATTTATATCTATGAACTCGAATGAAATTTTACTTGAAAATTTAATTGGAATTATCGTTGTTAAAATCATTAAATCTTTATTCAGAAAACAGAAATAAACTTATATTACAAAATGCATCTGGGTTTCCTTTTAAAATCTTCTTAGATTTTAATTTATCAAATTTAAAAGAAACCTTAATAACTAAGTGGATAAATTCTGAGTTGATGAGAATCAAAATTCTGTTTGAAAACCCAATGGAAAGCCAGATATAAATTAATTTGATTTGTATTTGTTAGATTTCAATAGAATTTTATTTAACGATGCAAAAAATATCTCATTGGTAATTGAATCAGATTTTCATTTGTAAAACCTAACGGTATTTTGGGTTGGAAAACCAACTGTATTTCTACTGAGAAAATGAAAACTACATTGTATTTGAAAAGCTAACTGAGTACTTAGATGTCTAATTGAATAGATTTTTCAAGTATAAATTCAATTTCATACCAAACTAGAAATATAGTTAGACTACAAGATATAATATTTTTTTCTCATGTAGACATTCACGTAGTCTTCTAAATATAAGTAGTAGTTCAATTGAATGTATAGAGAAATAAATTTTAATTTTACGATGGAAATATTTTTAGAATAGACAATAAGTTAAATTCCGAAAAATAATTTCACGTCAGTCAATTTAGTATGGATCCAGTAATTTTTATAAATTGAAATCCAATTACATTTTCGAGTTTCACTTCATTTGAAATTCAAAAATATGAATCCAATAACACTTGATACCGGGAATCCAGTTGTATATTTTAACAATATTTCATTTCTGCTTTTTTTGGTAATAATTTAGCTAGTTTTGTAATTGAAATCATATTTTACACTTTCTCAATAGAAATACTGTACATTTGAACTGTATAGCACATACTTTTTATGAAAATAATACAATATATATAATTGTTTAGAGTGTCGTGAATTTTATCAATTTTATATTAACAATACAATTTTTTAAAGATTTTCATTGATATATATACAGGGTGTCCCAAAGTCCGCGATAAAAAAAATCCTGAATTCCTTTTTCAATTTCGAGTCGAAAAGTCCTTTACCACTTTTTGCAAAACTC
>JAPYZL010028269.1:0-13415 GCA_030522825.1 Platygaster orseoliae | reverse complement strand
TAAAAATGAAGTGGCCACTTTTACACATGCATGGAAAAAAATATTGTATGCTACATGAGACAAAAAGGATGTTTCCAACTCGTGCAATTGCGCACTCGTTTCGCTCGTGCCCAAACTTTGCACTCGTTGGAATCATCCTTTTTCTCCCTTGTAGCATAAATATCTATTTTATATCTAAAAAATGTATTATTCAATATTTTGGTCTCAATTTTAATTCATTGAAGAAATTAATGATATTGAATTTTTTTTAAAAAGGTTTTTTAGCATAGGAGAAAAGAAGAAAAATTAAAAACTTTGTAAGAAATAGATTTTTATTAAATCAAAGTATTCTTGAAGAAAATTGACAATTGAAAATTGAAGAAATTGAAAATTGATTAATTGAAAATTAAAATATTGTTTTTCATCTTTAGAAATTTTATTATCAGTTATTAGTATCGGAATTTTTTAAAAACATTTTCGTAAAATTAGAGAAAATCAGAAAAATCATTTAAAATATTATAAGAAATATAATTTTCATTGAATGAAAGTTTTCTTGAAAAAAAATTGTCTGAACAATTATTCTAATAGTAATAAACTGTTTGTTATGGTCAAAAATCAAAAAAAAAAAAAATGTTGATGAGAATCTCTTTTTTTTAATTCATTGAAGAAGTATTAATATCAAATTTTTTATATAAAAGTTCTTTTAAGCATTAGTGAAAATAAGAAAAGTCATTGAAAACTTCGTAAAAAATATATTTTCATTAAATCAAAGTATTCTTGAAAAAAGTTATCTAAAAAATTATTTTAACAGTAAAAGATTGTTTGTTATCGCTAGAAATTTTATTTAAATTATTGGAATTTGAATTTTCCAATTCCAGTTTATCGAAGAAAATATCTATATCGAAATTATTCTAAAAAAGTTTTCATAACAATAAATAAAATCAAAAAAATTATTGAAAATTTTGTGAAAAATATATTTTTCATTGAATGAAAGTTTTGTCGAAAAAAATGTGCCTGAAAAATTATTTGAAGAGTAATAAATTGTTTTTTATGGCCAATAACTTTATAAAAAAAATGTTAATGAGAATCTCTTCATTTTAATTCATTGAAGAAGTATCGATATCAAATTTTTCATATAAAAGTTCTTTTAAACATTAGTTAAAATAAGGAAAGTCATTGAAAACTCCGTAAGAAATATTTTGTCATTAAATCAAAGTATTCTTGAAGAAAATTGTCTGAAAAATTATTTTAACAGTAAAAGATTGTTTTTTATTGCTAGAAATTTTGTTATAAATTATTAGAATTTGAATTTTTCAATTCCAATTCATTGAAAAAAATATCGAATCGAAATTATTCTAAAAAAGTTTTCATAAGAATAAATAAAATAAAAAAAATGATTGAAAATTTTGTGAAAAATATATTTTTTATTGAATGAAAGTTTTCTTAAGAAAAAATTGTCTGAAAAATTATTCTAATAGTAATAAATTTTTTTTATTGTGAAAAATTTTATAAAAAAAAAATGTTGATCAGAATCTCTTCATTCTAATTCATTAAAGAAGTATTGATATCTAATTTTTAATATAAACGTTCTTCTTAGCATTAGAGAAAATAAAAAAAATCATAAAAAACTTGATCAGAAATGTATTTTTTATTTCATGAAAGTTTTCTTGACAAAAAATTGCTTGAATTAGTAATTTATTGGATGTCTCGAGAAAATGCATCATTTCACCGAAGGTTTGATCGAGCAAAGTTTCGGTGAAATGACGTGTTTCCTCGAGTCTTCCAATACATTATTTTATTTGAAATTTTCGAATAATCGGATATTTGGACGTGAATTATTCGAAAACTACAAATAAAATATCGTATTGTGAGTTTTAACAATGCCTTTTTGGACGAAACGATTACATCCCTCGGCTTCGCCTCGGGCTGCAACCTTTCGTTTTGTCCAGCCAGGCATTGTGAAAACTCACAGTAATATACTATTATTTGATGTTTCCGAGCGAGTGACTCAGTCTCGTTTTTTTTGTGCGTGCAAAGTAGTTCTTTGCCTTCTTTTTCGAATAACGAGCAGGTATTTTACTCCTGCAGCGTCATTCGAAAAAGAGTGGCAAAGGACTGCTTTGCAGCGCAGAAAAGAAACGAGAATGGGTCACTTTCTCGGAAATTTCAAATAAAATAGTTTCTCATTGCTAAAAAAAATCATTGAAAACTTTGTAAAAAAGAATAAAACACACTCCTCGTCAAATCATACAAAGATTTTTCCACCAAACTTGAACCACAAAACTCTATAATTCCAGAGCCTGTGCCTTCTATTTTCCGATGACCACGACCCATGTTTCCTGTACTCGCTTTTCATAACCGAAGATGACTTCAAGATTCTGAAAAGCCAACAAGGCCTACTCGTGGACTTTGATAACTTCGCAACTCACTTAATTTATCTCTTGGAACAATGTCACGTCCCTTTCGGAAACAACGGCACAAAAATGCCGAAATTCTTGATGTTGCTCGCAGAAGAATCCGGAAATTGGACCTTCAGAGTCGTGGAGACCAATAATTTCAAACACCTCTGTCATCTGAGTCTCAACGTTTGTCCTGCCAATGACGCTGATGTGAAAACTCACATGGCAATGAAAATCAAACAGCTTCAGGAAAATGCAGTACATAAAGACAGGGACCTGAGCATCATGGAAAATAAAATGAAAGACGTTTTGATGAAGCTGGAGATTAAAACCAAGGACTTGGAAGAGTTCGAGCAAAAGTATATTGCTGAGAAAACCGAGTTCGAGATGACTTTGAAACAACAAACCAGCATGGAACAAGAAAAGTATTGTAAACTTTTGAATTATAGTCGTATATCTCTCTATATAATAAAAAAACTTTAACCCGCTGATTTAGTCAACACTAACCTAACCTGACTTCTTAAGACTTAACACTAAACCAGTAATACTTAAGACTTAATACTTAAGACTTAACACATAAAACTTAACACTTAAGACTTAACAATTAATACTCAATACTTTACACTTAATACTGAAGACTTGACACTTAATACTTAAGGCTTAATGCTCAAGACTTTACACATAATGTTTAAGACTTGGCACTTAATACTTAAGAGTTAATGCTCAAGACTGAATACTTAAAACTCAACACTTAGTACTTAAGACTTAACAATTAATACTTAAGACTTAACACTTAATACTCAAGGCTTTACACTTAATACTTAAGACTTGAAACTTAATACTTAAAACTTAATACTTAAGACTTAACACTTAATACCCGAACACTTCCGAACATATCCAAACATTTCTGAAAATAACCCGAACACTTTAAAAATTATAACTTCAACCTGACAAAATTTTTGTATATTAAATGATTTCCATCTATCTACACACTTATTTAATGAAAAAGATTTAAATCTCAAGATCTTTCAAGAAAAATTTTTTTTTTAATTTTAATTTTTAATTTCTCGTCAGGTTCTCCCAGGCTAGAATGGAATGGAGCCATGCCCTGGAAAAAGAAACCATGAGGCTCGAACAAAAACACAGCGATGTTATCAACCAACTGCAATCGGAAATCGAGCAACTCAGCTCCCAAAACAAAAATTTCCGTGAAAAACAAGCGTTCCTGGATTCCAATCAGGCAGAGCAATCCAAGCAACTGCAACATTTGGAGCAAGAATTGGCTTTGGCTCAGCGCGAGTTGTCGCACGTGAAGAAACAAAACAGCAAATTGGACATCGAGTACCAGGACAAAGATAAAAACGTCCACGCCCTGAAAACTCGAGTCGCAGTTTTGGAGCAGGAAATCAAAGACAAATCCATACTGATGAACAAAAACACGGAAATGCTGAAAATTGCCAAGGAACAGAAGCAGCAGTTGGAAGAGTTTTTGAGCGAGAAAGAAGAGCAATTGCAGAGGAAGCAGACGACCTTGAAAAAAATGAGCGACGATTTAATCAAGGCCAACGAGATCCTGAGCAAATTGCAAACAGAGCTCGTTTCGACCAAGTCCAAATTGAAGTTGAGAACAGGAATTGCTTTGGAGCAAGAGAGATTGTTGAACGACAAGGACAAGGAGTTTAGTCAAATGGAGTTGAAGATTTCGAGTCTGGAAAAAGAAGCTCAGGACGTGAAAAATGAGTCGGAGAGTTTGAGGGGACAGATCAAGGTGTTAGAGTTGCAAATTGAGGAGAAGAATCAGACTATTAAGAAAAATGAGGATGGTGAGATAGTTTTTTTTCCGTTCCCCAACGTTTTTCCTAATACACTGTTTTTTATGACCATTTTTCCTAACAGTTCCTTTCTCTGAAAACCATTTTCCTAAACTATTTTTCCTAATGCGCGTTTCCTAACACCATTTTCCGAACGACCATTTTCCCTCATAAGTCTTTTTTCTGAAAATTGAAGTTTTTTAGGCAATTCAAATTTTAATTTTATTAAATTGATTTTCTATTTTATTATTTTTATTTTTAATTTTTTTTATTTTAATAAATTGATTTTCTATTGTTTTTCTATTCTAGTTTTTAATTTTATTGTATTGGAAGCTTCGTCGAATTGTAGAGGAATATAACAAGTACAATGAAGAAAATCCAATTACAGATTACCTTACAGCTTTAGTGCACGTCATTGTACTTTAAATTTCGAAACGAAACCTTCATACGCGAAGCATTTTTTATTTAGAATTTAAAAATTCAGAAAAAAAATTATTATTAGGGAAATGTGATTAGGAAAATTAAATTAGGAATATGCGTTTTGGGAAAAAATAGCCCTATGAAAATAAAATTAGGAAAATCGGTAGGGAATCGTTTTTTTTTCATTATTTACTCTTGAGGCATTCCGAGAATGTTCAGGATCAAAAATAGCTTCAATCACATACTTATTTTTTCTTCAAAGTTTTGGGTAAAATTTAAATTAGTTACTTACTTCAGTTACTTTTGATTATTTAATTAATGAAAATGTTCTGAAATTCCTCGTTTTTTTTAAATTTTATTACTGTTTTTTATCAAAAACAGTATGATAAAAAAAGAAAGTTACAAATGTAGTAAATGTAGAATTTCACTTATTTTTTTAAAAGCATTATAAAAAAAGTGGGTAAGGAATTAAATTTTTAATAGTATGTTTTGAAGTATTGTAAGACTGCCAGATTGGTAGCTATAACGTTTCAAGAACCTTAGTATATTGTCAATCTAAATTAACAAAATCTACATTTCAGACAAACATTTTATTTAATCTTTACTAAGGTATAAAAAAACTATTTTCGTACCTGCTATTAAAAAAACGCTTTTAGTGTCTGAAACAAAAAAAACTTTCTCTAATGCAATGAAGACAAAGATTTTCAAAATGTAATAATAAGAAAATTAGCATGAGTCAAAGCCTTAAAAATAACAACTATGATATCTCAAAAATAATTAACTTTTCGAAGTTTAGAACATTTAGAAGCCTTTTAAAACATTTTGAAATGTCTAACATTCATTAAAAGTTTGTAAAATTACGTGAATTAAAAAATTTTAAGTTTCCAGATATTTTTAATTTAAATTACATTAAATTTGTCAGTAATTTTCAACGATTTTGAAATTTCGAAAGATTCATGGAAGATTAAAATTTATGAAAATCAAAAAACTTTGAATATTTTTGGATAACTGAAACTTGAAAATTTGATTTTGCTCAATGCAAAATTTTTGATAAATTTATAATTTTCTCCAATTTTTATTTATAAATTCATTTTCGATTTTTATTTTACAAATTTTGAATGTCAATGTAAATTTAAAATTCTGATAAAAAACTTGGAAAACTCTTGAAATGATGACATTTTCGAAAAATAAAGAACTTTTGAAATATTTCAATTATTAAACTTCCAAATATGATTTTTCGAATTCTCAACTTTTTTATTGATAGTTGATAATCAACTGTGAATTGTGATTCTTCAAATTTTCAATTCAAAATATCAAAATAAAAACTTGGGAAATTTTAGATTGCATAAAATGCAATGAAGATAAAGATTTTCAAAATTTAAAAATAAGAAAATTAGCATGAGTCAAAGTCTAAACAATAATAACTATGATATCTCAAAAGTAATTCACTTATCGAAGTCTTATTGCCTTTTAGAACATTTTAAAATATTTAACATTCATAGAAAGTTGGAAAAATTGTCGTGAATTTAAAAATTTTTAGTTTCCAGATATTTTTAATCTGAATTACATTAAATTTCACAGTAATTTTCGACGATTTTGAAATTTCGAAAGATTTATAAAATATTAAAATTTATGAAAATCTAAAAACTTTGAAAATTTTTGTATATCTGAAACTTTCAAATTTGATATATCATAATTAAAAATTTTTGATAAATTTATAATTTTCTCACATTTTTAATTATTAATTCATTTTCGATTTTTATTTCAAAAATTTTGAATTTGATGTAAATTTAAAATTCATATAAAAAACTTGGAAAATTCTTGAAATGATGACATTTTCGAAAAAGTAAGAACTTTTGAAATATTCCAATTATAAAACTTCTAAAACGATTTTTCAAATTCTAAACTTTTTTATTGATAATTGATAATCAACTGTGAATTGTGATTCTTCAAATTTTTAATTCAAAATATCAAAATTAAAACTTGGGAAATTTTAGATTGCATAAAATGCAATGAAGTCAAAGATTTTTTAAATTAAAAAAAAAAAGAAAATTAGCGTGAGTCAATGCTTAAGCAATAACAATTATGCTATCTCAAAAATAATTAGCTCTTCCAAGTTTTAATGTATTTTATAATCCTAAACTTTACAGGATTTACAATGTTTTTCAACTCCTACATAACATAGAAACATTAAATAATTTTGACATATTCTAACTTATTCAGGACCTCGTATTTTGGTAGAATTCCTAAATTTTTCGAATTACCTAATTTTTCAAGGTTTTTATTACATGGGACTTTGAATTTTTGAGTTTTCGAATGTTCTAAAATTGTTTTAACTTTTCCAAATCTTGGACTTTCACTAGACTTTAGAAGTTTTCGGAATACCAGATTAAGATTTTGAATTTCGATGTAAATTTAAAATTCAGAATAAAAACTTGGAAATTTTTTAGAATGATGAAATTTTTTAAAGACAAAGAACTTTTGGAATACTTCGATTTTTTTTTTTGGATTCCCAAATTTTTCGGGATTTCAAAACTTTTTGATGTTCCCGAACTTTTTGGGAACCCTTAAAAAATTTTTATCCAATTTAATTTACTTTCAATAATAAAAAAACGTGTAAAAAATTTCATACTCGATCTTTATTTTGCTTTTCAGTCATAAACTTCCTGAATCGTCGTGTGAACGAAACAAACGTACCGATACACTCTTCGTGCCCCATTTCTTCGAACCAGCCTATCCAATTGACCCTCCCAAGCAAATTCCTACCAAGCAGGCTCGGTACCACTGGAATAAATTCAGTCCAGAACCAAACATCTCCAATGGGTAATCTCCAAATCAACGGTTTGAGCGAAGGCATTTCCAGCGCTTCGAATTTCAACAAGCCTGGCAAGATCTCAAGCACGAGCACTCCTTTGGACAGAATAAACTCGTCCACGAGCAAATTTTCAGCGAGCAATTCGAGGAATCTTCCCGTCATAGTCAACGATCAGCATCTTTCTTCGGGGGAAAAAATCAAAGTCGGGTCCGGAATATTTCAGGGTGGACTTCGACGAGCAAACGTTGAAAAAGCTCCTTTGCCTTCAGCGTATTTTCCGAATACGCGACCTTCGTACAATTAATTTAGTTTTAGTTACTAGACAGAGCACATTTATTTATTGATACACTTAATAATAAATCTACAGATTTTATGTATATCGTTGTATATATATATACTCCCCCCTCCCCTCCCTCCATAAACAATATAAACAAAGTATTTTCAACCAAATATGGATGATAAGTTCTTTTTGTAGCATTCGAGGCTGCACAAAGGAATTCCAGTTCTGGAGCAGGAGTATTTCTTTAATTTTGTACAATTCTGGATGCCACAGGTAGATGGTGGAGGTAGAATTTTTCTGTAATGGTGAGAATATTTTAAAATTATCGTAATTATTTATAAAACAAGCGAATAAACGTACGCTACAGATGAAGCTAGAGGAAATTCCTCGCCAGGCGGCATGGAAATGGAACTTCCGTCAACTGTCAATCGATACGTCACTATTGGAATTTGTCTTTTCAGTATTTTCCCTTTGCCGACTACTTTCGAAGCCTTGGATTCTGATTTTTTCAATAGTCTTTCCATTGTTTTTTTCTGTGAAAAAGAGAAGGTTAAAAAAATGCGGATATTCAAACGTCGATAAATATTACTTTATCTTTTTCCCGTTTTTCCTCAGCCAGTTTTCTTCGTTTTTCTGATTTCTGGATTGCTTTTTGGATGGCTTCGGCTGTCATTTTTTTTTCTTTGTATCCTGTTGGCAGCGATATTAATTGCTCTACTTCAGGATTTGGCTCCATGTCAGTTTTGCGTTCCAACATTGCTCTTTGACGGGCTGTCATTAGTTTTGGGTCTTTCGGCTTGATTTTCTTCAATTCGTCGTCTACCTATAAATTTAAATAAATATGTA
Organism: Platygaster orseoliae; assembly: GCA_030522825.1. Classification (NCBI taxonomy): domain Eukaryota; kingdom Metazoa; phylum Arthropoda; class Insecta; order Hymenoptera; family Platygastridae; genus Platygaster; species Platygaster orseoliae. Next base: position 4,865 of record JAPYZL010028269.1, on the reverse strand, counting down.
AAAAACTATTCTGTAAGTTATACAGTATTTATCGTCAACCTCTTCGAGTTTTCCAGATTCTATTGCATCCAACCATCGTTCTTCTTCGCTACTAGTTCCACTGTCTCTTTTGGAACTTTTGGAACCCTTGGGAATTTTTTTCTTTATCGCAGATTTCGGGGATGTCAAAGTATTAACATTTATCACGTTCGGGAATTGCGTTTTCATTATTTTCGGTTTCTCCAAGCTAGAGAAAAAAATTTCTGTAAAAAACTGTATCGCGAAATATTCTGAATATATAGAAGATTGGTTGTATATTTTACATTTTGTCTTCTTCTTTTTTCAATTTGACCTTGAAAGGACTTTTATCTTCAATGTTGTCTGTTACAAAACATTCTTCATCAAGAGATATTTTCTTCTTTTTGTGCTTTTTGTGTTTGTGCTTTTTGTGCTTCTTTTGCGACCAAGTACCGTGCAAATCTAAAAAACAAATTACAAGTTATTGAAATAAGGTAGGAAAAATAAATTTAAACAATTTGTTTATCTCGGTAATTAATAAAAAAAACTTATTTATCAAAGAGGTAAAATATTCCATAATAATTTACATTATTAGAATAACAGCAAAAATTATTGATTTTTTGCTGTAATCTCGAAAAACTCGAGATTTATAAAATTTAATTTCGCCTTTAAACCTTTATTTTAAACTATGATAATGTAAAAATAAATGTGAAGTTCATTTTCTAGTCAATTTATAAATGCATAAATAAATCATACTTTTTATATAATTAATTTTCCAAAATTTGTATTTTTAATTTTTTTTCTATACCTGGCAGAGAAGCATTTTCTTCAGCAGCAGAGTCTTTCACTTTATTCATTGTTCAAGCTCTTTTTGTTCATAAAGAAGACTTGTTATTAATCAACAAATGTGATTTTAAACCGAAAAAAATAAACTAACATAAACACGAAAAAAAATTCTTGAATTTTTATTTTTTCTGCCACTGACACTTTCACTACTCACTGGCACTGAATCGCGTTAAATTTTTGACTAATTATTGACGAATAAATTAAATAAATTGAAAGAAAACATTATTATTACGAAAATTAGATGATTCAGATCACCAGATAATTCTGGATAATTCAGATTTTCAGATATATATAGGTATACAAGATGCATGAAGTTGTTATTATTATTGTGATTGTGACATTGTGACATCACAATATCACAATGTAGCTGCTGTTTTGAAATTGTCAGTTTTGTTTTTTCTTTCGAGTGTTTTTGTTTATTTTTTAACAAAAATGCCAGAAAATGCGATAAATTTGACAATTAACGGCAACCCCATAAGTTTGCGAAAAGGCAGAATGGTGCTAGCAGACAGAAATTTGCTGAAAAAAAATGAACAGGATCGACGTAGGCGTTTACGTTTGGAACAGGTCTGAATTTTCGGATAATTTTTACTATTTCACTCCTTTCAGGAGTATATAAATATGAATTAATTTTTTATTCTGGAATATGGGTGATTTATATCTAAAATCTAAATAAATTACAAGATTTCTATAGTTTTTTTTGTAAAAAAACTTTTTTTATAATCCTCTAATCATGTGACAAAGTTGTAACATTTTTATGTTAAAAAATACAAATTTATAATTTTGTGTTTGCTTTTTCTTTACGAGAAAAAATTTTATTTATTTAATATTAATTTAATGAACTACTATCTTAATTATAACGAACGACTATTTGAGTTATAAAAAAATATAGAATTTTTATTTTAATAATAATACATAATTATTATGAAATCACTATCAAAAATTTTAAAAATCATATCCGTTAAATTTATTATAGTAATCTAACCTTTTTTTATAATCTTCTAATTTTATGGCAGATTCATAACATTTTTATTTAAAAAAATACAAAGTAATAATTATTGTTGTATTTTTTCTTCACGAGAAAAAAATTAAATATATTAGCACGAACAACTCATTACAATTATAAAAAAATACAGAATTTTGATTTTGATAATTAATACGAATTCCGAATTATGTAAATTATGTTCCATTCTGAGGTAATTTCTACGTTATTGAATCCATAGAATAACTCCTAAGTTTCAAAATATTTTTAATACATAATTATGCATAATTAAAATGAAATAATTATCAAAAACTTCACAATTCATATCTTTAATTTATCACAGTATTCTAACTTTTTTTAGAATCTTCTAATTATATAACAAAGTTGTAAAATTTTGTTGTTAAAAAATACGAAGTAATGATTGTTTGTGTGCTTTTTCTTTACAAGAAAAAATTAAATTTATTAGTACCAACGACTATTATAATTAGAAAAAAATATAGAATTTCAGTCATTTATACAAATACCGAATTATGAAAATTATCTTCCATTCTCAAGTAATTTCTACATTATAAAATTTATGAAACACTATTACTACTGAATTTTGTAATACTTTCAATACATAATGACGATAAAAAATATTTTTACAAGTGTCTAAATAGAGCTTTGGATTTTAGATCCCTCAACAATGAAAAGAAATATCTCGAAAAATTCTTGAAATTTTTGGAAAACCTTTACTTTTTCCACGCATCCAGAAAAATGAAAATTATAAATCAATTTTTTCTTCTGAAATATGGTTGATTTATACCTTTAATATAAATAAATTACAGAAGTTCTGCAGTTTTTTTGTAAAAGAAAAGAAAAAATGAGAATTGGGAGTAAATGAAACAAAATGCAAAATTACAAAGTCTGAAGGGAGAGTTTTCGAAAAAAACACTTTTTGTAATTTATTTTTTACAAGCATGTTCACCTAAATTGCAGGATCAAAAAAATGAGTATATAATTATGCATAATTATTATGAAATCATGATCAAAAATTTCAGAATATAATTTTAATCATAATATAAAAATCTTTTGTGTGACTTCTTACGAGTAAAAATTTTTAATACATTAGTACGAAAACCTATTCTAATTATAAAAAAAACATGGAATTTGTATTTTGATAATTATTACAAATTGTAAAAGTTTGATTATGTATTATAAAAATTATGTTCCTTAATAGAATTTATAGAACAGTAATACTGAATTTTTAAATATTTTTAATATATAATAATTATTGAAAGTTTTGTTTAATAAAGTTCTGGATTTTAGGTCCGCCAACAATCAAAGGAAATATCTCGAAAAATTCGCGAAAGGAATAAACTTGCTTTCGATGATGAAATCAAAAGATTAGAAAATGATGAAAACTCGGAAATGAAATGCCTGCACAATCAAAAACTCCGAGATATTCAATATATGTATAGAGAAGGTATGGAGAATATCGGAATGGCTCACGTTTTAGCGAAAGAGCAACCAAATTTTGAAGAGATTCGAGAAATAGAACGAGAGAGGGATCAACTTTTGGCTCAACAAAGAGGGAAGGAAGCTTTGCAACGCCAACGAGAAATGGATAATGTATTACAGACTAAAAAAAATAATTCCTCCTCACATTCCATGAATTTCCTCATCAGTTTTTGTTTATAATAGGCAAAAATTAAATAACTGTTTTTTAATCCAGAAAAAAGAAGAAATATTTATGGCAGAAGAAGCAAGACGACAAAGGATTCGTGAAACAGAAAATTTACGATCTCATTTAATAACGAATTTGCCTAATGTATGCCTAAAAAAAGACGATCACGTCACCACGGATGACAGTGTACGGTTTTTTTAAAAATCAATTTCATATCTAATTTTTGATGATTGTTCCTGAGATTAAAAAGTAATTAAAATATATTTAATTTTTTTAGTGTCAAGGTTCTACTTTGAGGACCACGAAAATCACGCGTCCGGAAAAGTGTGTTCATGAGGCTAGAAAATCATTAGGTCCAGTCAAAAATGTTACTCTCCAAGCACCGTGCGAATCCGATCAAGAACCTCGTCGAATCATTCCAACTTCTGCATTTGCATCGCAAACTACTAGCGAAGGAACTAGGTAAAATCTGATAAAACAAAATAAATTGGTCAAAAGATGAATCTAAAATCATTTAATAAATTTTAGGTACAACCCTGAGGATTATAAGCGTGGAACTTTGGAAACTGACAGCACCACTTCTTCCAGCTCGACATCGTTTTTTTCGAGCAGTTTGACTCGTTCCTCGCCAAGTAAAAAGCCTGAGCAATCACGGGTTTGCCAGAAGACTTTAGGCAAAGTTCACATGTACGACTTGAACAACCATCATAGCAATCGTTACAGTATGCCTTCTGAAGTAGTGGAAAAAATTGATACCAGGCACGAGGTAATGAAATAAACACTATGGGTCCCTAGAAGAGTATCGTATCTCTCGGGGCTCCCGACCATTTCATCGTATCTTCGACAGAGGTGAAACATTTCATCGTATCTCAAAAATCAGTTTCGAGATAACTTGATTTAAAGTTTCCATCACTCAAGAAACACAATGATAGCTTGAAAACAATATGTTACACATGTTTCTAGTCACGTATTATTTACATTTTTAAGATATTATCTTTAGACTCATTTTTTTGTAATTTTTAACAGAAGAATAAATATTATTTTTTAATATAAAGCAAGAAAGACAGTAATTGAACATATTAAAAATATTTCTTCATAAAAAAATTCACGCGTAAAACGAATAGTTTTTCTTGCACCAGCATTGAAAATGATGATTATGTAGTGGATTTCGAAAAAATAATTATATACTTCAATAAATAATCTTTACGATAATTTTTTATTATTTAAAAATATGAAAGCTATAAACTTAATGATGAAAAATTGATTCATTCCCTCAAATAGATATTTATGCTACAAGGGAGAAAAAGGATGATTCCAACGAGTGCAAAGTTTGGGCACGAGCGAAGCGAGTGCGCAATTGCACGAGTTGGAAAC
>JAPYZL010028228.1:0-10834 GCA_030522825.1 Platygaster orseoliae | reverse complement strand
AAAGTTTGAAACGTTTCACATGAAAGTTTGTTCAAGCTTACTGTGCCATGTGAGTATTCCATTGAGAAGAGTACAAAGTTTGAATGTTTTCAATAACACGCATTCCCTGCACACTTTTATTCTCTGAAAATGCAGGAACATTTTGCATGTAACAAAAAAGTTATTGTGATACGGCAAAATTCGAAAAAAAAAAATTGATCAGGTATGAAAAAATTACTTTTTAAAGAAAAATGTGTGACGTCACAATGAGGATAGACCCCCCTCCCCCCATATCACAGAACGTCACAATTTGCTGACCCCCCCGTCCCCCAAAACGTGTGATGTATTATGTGCACGACCCCTAAATGAGAAATCCATAAAAATACCAGAAACTGAAAATCATTGTAAATTTCAATACTTTAGCACTGAATTCTAGAAATCTGTAGAGAGAATTATAGAAATACAAAAAATCTATGAAAATACCAAAAAATACTACAAAATTGCATGAATAACATAGATTACGGAAATTTTAGAAATCCTGATATACTTGAAAAACATATTTCTTTTGGTATTTTATGATTTTTAATCTTTGATGATCTGGATTTGGTAATAAGATTTTTCAATTTTTGAATTTCAATTTTCTACATTTTCCTAGCCAAACATTTGTAATGATAGTTTTTTTTTCAGAAAAAATTCTTTTACAACCAGGATCATTGTTATTTTTGAGTTGGTACAATTATGAATCTGAATTATGCTAAACTCTGATTTTAGGAAGCGAAATTTTATTTGTTATGATATATTATATGCTAAAACAATAATAGTTTTTATCCAAACTTTGGTAGGGTTTTAAACAAAGAAAATCCCTTACTATCCACGCGCTTGAAGCCAACTTTATTCATTTAAAGACTCTCATTTGTAATATTGTTTTAATTTGCATTACAGCACAACAATGGGAAATGTGATGAGCCTCCCTATGGCGCCGGTAGCTTTGAATCCTCAAGTTACGGTACACGTGAATTCTTCCAATGTCGTTTTACATCAAGGGGAAACACAATCAAGTGTAGATGTCGAAAACAGTTCCTGCCCAATTATTTCTAATGAATCAACCGAGTCTTTACGCGAAAGGTAAGCAAGGCATATCATTGAATATATTTAAAAAACTTATCAGTATATGAATCAACAAATTACTTTATAAAAATGTGTTGTTGATTGAGAATTTTAATTTTATTTCACAATTTTTTAAAAATTACTATCTTACTGCAAGTCAGTTTTCTAAATATATTACTTTTTACTATAAAAAATAGTGTTATCGTGGCTCGGTTTCGAATATTGTGCATATGTAATAAAAAAATTCTTATTTATTCTACTATATTTGCAATAAACTGAACTAAAATTGCAGTAATTTATGGCGAAAAGTACAATATTTTTTCTCAGTGTATAATTTTGAAAATAACTTTCATTTATATAAATCAGAAACATTCGAATCACAATTTTTTTTAATCATCAACAACAACATTGATTTTTGAACATAAATATTTAGTTTCTGTTTCCAAGTTTTTTTTTAATAGAAAATTAAAAAAGTCATTTATGAAATCTGAAATAACTAGATGGGTCGATTTTCACCTAAAATTATTGAAAATCGTTAAGTCACATTTTTCTTAAAGTCCCTGTAAATGAAAGTCTGGACACGAGCATTTGAGCGATTGAGAGCAAAAGAGACAGATAGAGTGGCAACTCCATGTTTTCTGTCTCTTAATAGTTTGTCTTTTGCTCTCAACCGCTCATTTTTCCATCAAAATTCGGTCATGACCGATAATTACTGGCCGTTAATGGCAATCATAAATTACCATGACCTGAGGTAAACTCACATCACTGATAACGTGGGATTGTATTATTTATTAGGTACAGCGGAGGTGGTTACGTGAAAAAATCAACTCCATTTCCAAAACTGAGTTTGGAAAGGCGAAAAAGGCTAATGGCGATAGGCAATTCTCGGGAACGTATGCTGCGGAAGCATAAAAAAAAGGAATTGGGACAGGGCGACGCGAGTCCGAACGCGCAAGGAGAGCGCCAAGCGAGGTTCCGGAAGGCGAGGAAACTCTTGAAAAACGCGATTGCCAAGGTATTGTGAATTTTTTCGATTAACTAGTATTTTGTTTAACATCATAGTTTTCGTTTTACTTATTCTAATTGACGTGAAAATTTTGTTTTTAGAGTAAAAACCGAAGCCCAGGTCCAGAGCCAAGCCAACTACCACCGACCCCGCCAACGTCCGTTTCTGGGCCACCGACGCCACCGGCAGCTCTGTCGGAGCTCTCGATCCCGGAGCTGATTCACCCGCAGCCGCCGTCGACCCCGGCCGATACGAGCGGCGACGAGACGAGCTCCCGCGGAACCCTCGACTCGATAATCCCGCCGCCCAAGGATTTCGAGGGCAACAACAACCCGTTTCGTAATTTGAACGACCTCCTCGGGACGCCGTACAGTCAGACGAGCGCGAGCACTCCCGCGGCTAACAATTCCCCGATCACCCTGCCCTTGCCCCTGACTCCCGTGATTTACGGGTATTACCCGAAACCGATGGCGCGCCCGACGAAGCGCCAGCTCTCGGAGAAGGACATCATCGTCGACAGCAACGGCCAGGTAAAGCGCAGGCGGACTTGCCGACGCGGCAGGCCACCGTCCTCGCAGCAACAGAATTTTCAGCAGACGGCGAGCAAAACAGCCGCCATTTTGCCGGCGCGCAATAACGAAATCAACAAGAACGAGTTCATTCGGAATTTGCGGAGCTCGAACGGGTCCTCGAGCAACTCTTCGAGTCATCTTGATGATGTCGAGTTCGCAATGCAAGGGCGTAGGTTGAGGCAGAGGCATGGAAGCGAGAAAGTTGTCGCGCCGCCGCCCGAGGCGCCGAAGAAGACGGCGTCGTCGCCGGCGAAGAGCTCGCCCGTGAAGCAGAACGCGCCGGAGATGTCGATTGATGATCTGAAGTCGTCGGTTAATAGCTACTTCGGGGCTGCGAACAGGATCAAGGCCGGTGAGAGGTACATTATTAAGGGTATGAGGACTTTGGAAAACGGTCAGAAGCAGTATCTCATCGAGTGGGGCGAGCCCAGCACGTAACGCTTTTTCGCGAGGATTATGGGGGGTGAAATTGGTTTTATGCATCGCGGGGAGCGAGGAGGTTCTGCTCTTTTGAACGTTTTTGGTTGTGGTTGACTGAGAGGTTTGATAGGTTAGGTTTTTAGGGTGTAGAGGGGGTTTTTTTAGAATTTTGTTCCGGTGACAAGATCTGTGATTGGTAGGTGAGTGTTTTGAAGGCGTCGTGCATGTTTAAGGGGACTTTTTTAAGGATTTTCACGGATTTTGATCACACTTTTTGGAATTGTATGAACTTGGAAGTTTAGAGTTGCAGGTTTTTACTTTTAGAGAGTTTTTTTTGGAGATTTTTTGAACTTGCGTTTTTACTACATATTTAGTGAAATTCGATTCTGGGAAAAATTAAGAATAATTTTTATAGAGGTAAATTGAAAAAATTTGTGTCACATTTTTTTATGTGCCTCAAGTTCCAAACGCTTATGAAATAAACGAAAAAGAAGAAAAATTGGTATTTCATTTTCAAACATCATTAAAATTAAAAATAATGAGAAACGTGAATAATATTTGTTAAAGATCAATAGTTATGAATTTATTTATTTACTAGGAATGGCAGAACAATTTTTTGTGTGTGTTTTTTTTTTTTAAACGATTGGAACTTCAGAGACATTTTTTTGAAATCTGCGAAATTCATTGTTTATGTGAATTTCATGTAACAAAAAAATGTTTGCATCAGTTATTTGCAGTTTTTACTGTTTCTTTTTTGTTTGAGCCTTGAAAATTAATATTTGTGAGTTTTTTATTTTAGATAATTTTCATGGAGATTTTTTGAATTCATATTTTTACTTCATATTTAGTGAAATTTGATTCTGGAAAAAATAAAGAATAATTTTTATAGAGGTAAATTGAAAAAATTTGTGTCACATTTTTTTATGTGCCTCAAGTTCTAAACGTTTATGAAATAAAGGAAAAAGAAAAAAATTGATGTTTCATGTTCAAACATCATTAAAATTAAAAATAATGGAAAACGTTGAATAATATTTGTTAAATATCAATAATTGTGAATTGATTTATTTACTAGGAATGGTAGAACGGGTTTTTTAATTTTTTTGTTTATTTTTAAACGTTTGGAACTTCAGAGACGCAGTTTTTTGAAATTTATGAAATTCATTGTTTATGTGAATTTGATGAAACAAAAAAATGTTTGCATCAGTTTTTTGCAGCTTTTACTATTTCTTTTATATTTGAGCCTTGGAAATTTATATTTGAAACTTTTTAATTTTTGATACTTTTTTTCGGAGATTTCTTGAACTTGTATTTTTACTACATATTTAGTGAAATTCGATTCTGGGAAAAATTAAGAATAATTTTTATAGAGGTAAATTGAAAAAATTTGTGTTACATTTTTTTATGTGCCTCAAGTTCCAAACGTTTATGAAATTAACGAAAAAGAAAAAAAATTGGTATTTTATTTTCAAACACCATTAAAATTAAAAATAATGAGAGACATTGAATAATATTTGTTAAATATCAATAATTATGAATTTATTTATTTACTAGTAAGGGTAGAACAATTTAAAAAATTTTTTTTTGTTTATTTTCAAACGTTTGGAACTTCAGAGACATATTTTTTAAAATCTACAAAATTCATTGTTTACGTGAATTTAAAGAAACAGAAAAATTTTTGCATCAGTTTTTTGCAGTTTTTACTGTTTCTTCTATATTTGTAGGTTTTTTATTTTGGAGACTTTTTATGGAGATTTCTTGAACTCATATTTTTACTACATATTTAGTGAAATTTGATTCTGGAAAAAATAAAGAATAATTTTTATGGAGGTATATTGAAAAAATTTGTGTCACATTTTTTTGAAATTTAAGAAATTCATTGTTTATGTAATTTATGAAACAGAAAAATTTTTGCATCAGTTTTTTGCAGTTTTTACTGTTTCTTTTATACTTGGTACGCAATAATAAAAATGTTCAGAAATCCTTGAAGCTGATGAGATATGTGAAAAACTATAGAATTTTCGGTAATTTTTGTATTAGCTTTTTTTCAATTTTCACTGTTTCTTTCATAATTTTTTATACATTAATAAAAAGATTCATAAATCCTGTGAATAAATGAGATATATGAAAAACTATAGAATTTTATAGAATTTTCGTTAATTTTTTTATCAGCTTTTTGACATTTTTCCTGTCTCTATCATAATTTTTTATGCATCAATAAAAAGATCCGGAAATTCTACAAATTAATAAGGTATTTGAAAAATAATAGAATTGTATTAAATTTTCTATTTTTTGTAGGGTTTCCACTGCATCAAAGATTAAGACAGATTTCCAAAATTCGCAATTTATAATTTGTCAAGAGCATTATATTTTTTACATATTGTACCATTTTTCAAAATAGGAATATTTGTGAGAATTTTCTGACATTTTTGTGAATTTTAGAAAATTTATTGACATTTGCTGATTTTTCCCAAAAATTTCTGAACACAAAAGTAATAAAAATATTTCTGGATAAACTTTTTACAATTTTTACTATTTAATTTAATTTTTGTATGCATCTACGAAAATACTTAGCAAATTTACAAATTGATAGAATATTAGAAAAAGTAAAAACAGTAATAAAGAAATGACAAAAATTCTGTTGATGATTTCCGATGATTTTTATTAATGCAAAATGTATCGAGAATTTCTTATAACCAATTTTTTGGTTTTTCCTCTTTTTTTTTACAATCGATAAATTATTAAAAATTCTACAGATTTTTATAAATATCAGAAAAATCCACATGATCTTTTAAAAAGTTTGTTTTTTAGTCTTTTCAGTATTTTCTTAATATTTTTCAAGATTATTTACAATAATAATTGTTGCATCATTTCAGTAAACTTTCATTCATGCACGAAGTATTCATTATGATTAGCTCTCAGGATAATGCGATTCAACCAAATTTTTATATTAAAATACAATCTAACATGAGTGAAAATCGACTTTTTCTCCCCAGATGCATAAGACACTATTTCGTGTTGTGATGATTTAGCCTTTTTTTTTCGAAAATTAGCGAATCACTCGTATGTTTAGGGAAATTATCGTGTTCAGGGTGAATCGAATATTTCGATTATTTGCTTTTGACGAAAATATTGTTTGAAGATTCCCAAGAAATTTTTATTTATTGAGATTTTTTGCGAATGAGAAAAATTTAAAGAATGGACAATCTTGAAGTTTGTGGTTTTGTACTTTTGAAGAGCCTGGAAGAAAGTTGTTTTTGTATTTGTGAGAAACAAATTTTTCGGGCTGGCATGATGAACAATTAAAAAATTTACAGAAAAAGTTCAATTTATTGAAATAATAAATCTTTTATTTGGAACCATGAAAAAAATGCTAGATATTTTAATAGATGATGTCAGAAAGTTTTATACAACATTTGATTGAAATTTTGAAGAGTTTTTTATGTTCAGTGATAAAAATTGGAACATGTCATTCCGCGTTGGTTTCTCCGATTTCATACACTTTGTACTTATGACTGATGCAAATAAAAACTTGCGCTATAGATTTTGGAATAACGTACCGTCCATATTTTTTACAAACGTGTGCACCAATATTGTGGAAATTACATCCGATGCAAACACTCGCGAGGAATTGTTTAAACACTGCCGAAAAAGCGTACTTGCTATTCTAAAAGGAAAATAACTCTCTACCTCTTTTAGAAGGATCGTTGCAAATTTTTTAAAGAAATAGGTTGTTTACTTGGATCTGTAATCTTTCAAAAGCAAAAAAGTTTTATTATAAAAAACTTCTGAAGGAACAAAAAGGTTAAATTTGGTAAAAAAGGTTGAATCTCAAAAAAACTCCTGATGCTTAAAATAATATTTTTTTAGCTTCAACAAACTGTTGAATTCCAATTTTCAAATTTCCGAGCAGTTTCTAACGCTGTTGTTTGAATCATAAAAAAACAACTTACACTTTGTTAGTAATTTTTCACCAAGTAAGTTGATAAATGGACGTTATCTAGCAATATTGTTTGCAACGTTTATTTCAATAGTCGATTATGCAAGACCAACGAACTTTTTACTGTCAATACAAGTTCGATCGAGCTGAAATTACCTCAAATTTCAAACTACACTTGCAAGTTAAATTACTGGCTTTTGATAAACTTAGTAAATACAAAAATTTTATTTCTCGCCACTCGTGTTTGAGAAATTATACATTTCAATTATAATTAAAAAAACTTTGAAATATTTCTGAACTTTCTCGTGTACGAGTGGCGAAAAATATCCTGTTGTGCTTTTCCTTTTTTTACCAGTCTCGCAAAGAATGGTAAAACACGTGACCATTCGTTTTTGCAATATAAAAATGTACAGTCACGCGCTAGAAGTTCATATCATCCGCAAAACTCGACCCAAAAGCAAATATTTTCTCATATTAATAAACCCGCGACGACGATTTCAGGAATGATACGAATTTCCGCGTTATCTCGTAACTCCAAAAAATCTCAGTAGTCAAAGAATCACAGACTTTTTCTGTAATGAAAGAAAAGTAAACGTGACGCCAATGCTCATCCAGTTGTAGATTTACAATCACGTAACTTCGTAATCGTAAAACATTTTTGTATTGTAAGCGTACAAATTTACCTGACGATATCGTAATTATAGACGACCGATGGTAAATCGGGACAATTTCGGAACCGATATAGACTAGGGTTGTTGATATTTTTTTTTTATCGAATAGTGCTTTGATATTCTAGGATGGAAATATCGATATTTTTTGTCTTGAATATCGCTATTTCGATATAATATATCGAAATTATCGATAAAATATCAACAACCATAATATAGAACCGATCACCAACGATAATCGTGACTTGTAAATTTTCCTGGGATATATATATTTTTTGAGAAAAGAAAAAAAAACCACGAACTGACACCGGTAAACATTGACTTTAGTGGATTTTCCTATGTTTGAGTGGGGGAGGGGGAAGGGGGGTATTTTTCTTGATAGTTTTGTGACGAAGAGGGAAAATCAGAGAAACTTAGTTATGGAATTAGTTGGAACTTGGGGGGTATCGTAAAAGTTGTCATTTTATGTAGCGAATTGAAGAAAAAAGTGATTGAAAAAATTTTGTATGGAGAATTTTTGTTGAGAAATTTTTACATGGGATTGCTTGAACGCGTGTACAGTAAATGGGTAACACGGTATATAGTGATATAAATCGGATGATTTTATGAATATCAGATGTGTAAAATAGGCATCAGTAAGAGTGCTTTGATCGCAGACATTTTTATGCGGAGTCATTGTTTTTAGACACGAAATTATCGTAGTCAGGGGCGTATGCAGATGGGGCTCAGAAGTTGAAAAATAAATAAATATAAATAAAATAGAAGCAATAAAAATTAATTTAATAGTTGAAATTCATATTACGAACGTTTCGAATAAAAATTTTGAAATTTAGTGAATTCCAAATATAGAATACTAAAATGTTATGAATTTTATGTAACGAAAATTCACGTCGAGAAGGTTATAATCGAAATATAAAAAATTAATTTCAAATGTATAAATAAAAAATAGCGACTTATGAATGGACAAACAATTTATGAGAGAATTGTTAAAGGTAAAACTGATTTTTCCTAAATAATTCAAAAATGCGAAGGTGCTATACAAATTTTCATTAAAAATGTTAAAGATTCATGAAATTTTAGTTATTTATTGTTAATTTCAATGGTAAAAAAATAGTAAAAGTACAACATAACGGAAAATAATGGAATTTTATTGTTCAGCTACTTCAAAATTAAGAAATTATAAAAAGGAAATAAGAAACATGGACATTAAAAATTAGTAGTTTCAAAATCTGAACATTCATTCTTGTAAAAATTTGTAAGTTTTAAAAATCCAATAATATGAATCATGAAAAACAAAAAATTGCATTGAAAATTCGATGTTTTTAGTAACAGACTATTTTTTAATGATATTTACAGGAAATGTAGTGTTTTTTAACATTCTATTTATTCAAAAGTTGAAAATGAGATTAAAAATAAATAAATAAATTAAATTCTCGAATAAGGAAAAATGTCGAATATTCGTCATCTTTAAACTTAAAAATCACCAAAAAGAACATTCACCAGAAAATTTTTTTTGCCTACGCCCCTGGCTGCATTGAATGATTGGAACTGTAAAATTTTTCGATGATCTGTGTAGTAAGTGTGTGCATGTAGTACAGATAAAACGGAATTTTGCCGCAAAAATAAAAAAAATATTTAATCATGTTCAGTAACTTGCGTGTTAGTTCGTAATACTTTATTGAACTGCATCTTCGCGTAATTGATATAAGATGATGATATTGGATTTAAAAAAAATGTCACTGCCAAACTTATACCAGGTTTTTCACGATTTCTGAATGACTTTGGATTTTAGTGATAATTATTATTGTTGGTTTTATCGTAAGTGCTTCGGATATTTTTATTTTTCTTACTTTATGGACTGTTCCAACTCAAGTTTTTTCCCATGAAAAATTTGTGGAATGATTATCATTTAATGACATAATTTTTGAGTATATCTTTTTAATTTATGTTAAATATGTTTCATACTTTGTATACAATTACTTCTGAGTTGAAACCAATCGTTCGTAAAGTTGAAAAAATCAATAGAATCGTGATGGAAGAAGTTAGGTTCTAAATTTGAGACCAAAAATAAGGATTTTTTTAAACTAATAGGAAGTAGAAGATTTTAATATTAAAAATTCAGACCAATTGTTAATGAAAAAGTTTAAAATTGATTTCTAAATGGAAAATTGGCATATTTTCAATATATAGATTATTTTTGCATGTTAGGAAAAATTTTATTCGTTTCTGCAGTTTTACATAATCTTTTAAAATTTTTGCAATTAATGAAATTTATTAACTTTCTTTCAATCCTATAAACGTTTCGAATTTGTCAAACTTGTTGGCAATTTTTGTAATTTTGGAAGTATTTTGATTTTTCGAAATTTACAAAATTATAGATCATCTTCGTACGATATATTTTTTTGTTAAGAAATTTCAAGACATTGTTCACAATTTACAAAATTAATCAACATTTCCTGAAATCCTACATATTTATCGAATTTTTCAGTGAAATAGTCAGACTTGAAATTTAAATATTTTTTGTTGTTTGAAAATTTCGGAAATATTCATCTACACTTTCGACATAATTGAAGATCTCGGGACAGAAAGACTTTTTTTAATTTAAAAATTTTTAAGAATATTACGTGATTTCTGAAGTTTTATGTAATATTTATAATTTTTCGCAATCTACAAAATTTATCAATATTTTCTGGAACAAAACGAGTTCACTGAATTTTCTAAAATTATTTATACTCTTTGAAATTTTTAATATTTCTTTATTTTTCAGAAATTTTAAGAGTATTATACTGTCTCGGTAGTTTTACAAAATTTCTAAGCCCTCAACAATTTGAAAAATTGATCAAGATTTCTCAAAATTCTACGAATTTTTCGAATTTCATAGAATCATCGACAATCTTCCGAATTTCAAAAACTATTAACTTTTTATTCCAGTTTTGTTGTTTTTTAAAATTAAATTACAGTTTTTTTCTGAAAATTCGTAGAATGAATGCAGGAATATCTACATATACAGGGTATACCAAAGTCCCCGTGCCAAAAAGAAATCGTATATTCCTTTTTGAATTTTGAGTCGAAATGTCCTTTACCGTTCCGCAAAATTCTCAATAATAAAGAAGTTATTAAACAATTTCGGTAGCCAATCACAACC
>JAPYZL010028192.1:0-12356 GCA_030522825.1 Platygaster orseoliae | reverse complement strand
CGGTTCTGGAGTAATCGTGATCACCGCAAACGATGTCGGGAAAATCGTGTTTTGGCATAATGGCTATTGTGACTACTGATATAAATATTTTCTTTTGAAAATTTTTTTTAACAACCTCACGAAGTGTATAAATAAATAGACATTCAGTTTTTTAAAAAACGCTGTGTTGTTTTTCCAAAAAAAAATCGTAAAAATGCCTTTTTTTCTCGAGCGCAAGTGTATATAACCCCTTAAATGGTACATTTTATGACTTAAACCATAGATTTTGTAATTGACCTTCATTTATACAATGTATATTTACAGGATTATGCATGCTAAGCGTTCACAAAAAAAAGATAATAAAAAATGAGAAAGAGATTTTAGAAAAAGTTCTTAACAGATTCGCTGAAGATCCACGTCGTTTGGCTTTTATCTAGATTCAGTTTTTGTAGTAAACTGTAAATTTTAACGACGAAATGTAAAATGTGAAGTCAGACAACATTTTTGAATTTTGCCCCTCCCTAATCAAAATCCTGCGTACGCCCTTGACTTTATGCCTCATATATTAATTTAAAAAAAAAACTATTTTCTGCGCATTTTGCCCCACGCTGGGGCAAAATGCACAACCAGTGGGGCAAAATGCGCAATTCCGAAAATCGCAATTTTCACGAGGTTGATTGCTGAAAAATTGTGGGAAACACAAAATAAATAATTTCATAAACAATTTCAATAAAAATTTTTTTGTTAGGAACAAAATTTGATTTTTTATATTTTATTTGTTAAGAACAAAAATTTTGTAAGTAGCGATTGAGAGTCCGTCGAACGACAGAAAAGCGTTTCGACGTGCAATTCGCAGACATCCCCTCACGGACAGCCTTGCACGCTTCGAATACTTTTCCACCATTAATCCGCTCTGTTTTGCGAACATAAACGCGAACCATGATGAAAAAAATGCAAAAAAAAAAAATTAAACAAATTCAGAACAAGTTCGTTATTTCACAAAAATTAAAAAAAAGGTTGTCAAACTTTCAAATTCGATTTCAAGAAAAAAGGTGTTGAAAAAAGGAGGCTTTTTACAAATTGGGGAATTTAAACTCTACCTACATCATATTTAAGTTTTGCTTTCAAAAGTGACACCACCTTTTTTTGCTCATCACCCTCATCACATTTTTCAAGAAAATGTTTGGGGGCACGGGGCACTGCCCCGGCCTCGATACGACCCTGGATTTAGAAACAATTTGACGAAAAAGAAAGTGGAAAACAACAAAAAAGTGAAGGAAATAGCATAACATGACCAAACACAGCGAAAAAATACAAAACAAGCACTGCGCATTTCGCCCCACACAAAACTGCGCATTTCGCCCCATGGCTACATTTCCGGCTTATCAACTTGTGATTTGAAAACGTGTTAAAATTTCGCCAAACTGATCACGAATCGTCTTTTTCGCACCTGAATTAAAAAATGACGCAAAAGTTGAAGTTTCCTTTCAGACAAATATTCACAACACAGTGGCTAAAACAGACTTTGTTTTATAACCGAAAAAGTAAACAAACAAGACGCAATTACTGACGTTCAATACTCGACACTAGAGCCATATATGGAAAAAATTTCAAGTCTCTAGTGATTACCGTTCTGACGATAATGCAAATTGAACATTTCGTGAACTGCGCATTTTGCCCTAGTCTCCCCTACATAATATCAAATTTTTTCTCTTTTTTGGTTTTTTTTTACGGATGGCGAATGAAACATTCAGCTTGAGTTGTTATTTCATTATTAACTTTTCGAGATTGACGTATAACGAATTCGCGTTTCCGAATGTGATTCAACCGCTTCACGTCACGGTCTTATATGACATTTTGATGATTCAATCGATCGAAATTCATCTGTCCTACTAAAAGCAAAAAAGAAATTGCATCAAATATTATTTTACGACTGGAACGTGATCGGGATATATATGTCCATGGATTTTCCTCGGGAACGAAACCAGCCAGGAAATCGAGCGGCTAAAGTGTAAATACGAGAAAACTTCACAAATCCCCGAGTTCAACTGCTTTACCTTCATAAAATTCGAGGGAAACGAAATCAGAGAATTAAACCATTTCTCGAACGATGAAAGGTGAACTGCGAGTTTTTCTTTGACCGATCGTTATTTTTCTGAAGTACTTTCTGTTGACGTTTTTGTAGAATAGTTCAAAGGAATTTGTCAAAGAGTTTTCTGAGGTATAGAATTACAAAATAATTGAACACAAATGTTTTCAACGGAATCAAAAAAAGGAATAATCCATTTAAAAAATGCATAAATAAAATTTATTTTGTTCATAAAACATCGTGGAAATATAATAGATTTTGCAAGTCTTGTTAAGTAATTTATTATATGAGTAACATTTGATATTTTCCAGAATTACCAGGGAAAGTATCTCAGATGTGTCATAATCTCAATTATGCTTTTGCCGTTCCCATTACCATGTGGAAAAAGCTTTTACAGCTGCGAAAATAACTGTCTCGACGAAGGAAAAAACGCGATTCTATCGTTCCAGTGTCCCTGTACATAAAATGATAAGGTACGACGCAGAAGCGGCAAAAATTTTTCATGAAACCCAAGCCCTGTTTTTTTCAAGCGCCCACATGGTTGCATAGTTTGCCAAGGCTCAAACACGAGAGCGACATGAAATTCTGTTGGGCGAAATTGCACACTCGTTCATCTCTCTAGTTCAGACTTTTACGGCAAAATGGACATCCTAAATTTCGACCGATGGCACGAAGGAAACGAAATTGTTCGCTGAATTCTTTCCAGACCGTAGAATTCAAGTTGAGAAATCAGAAACTTCGTGAAAGAAAATTGGAAAAATAAAATCCCGAATATCTGATAATTTTTTTTTTTATAATTTTGTGATTTATTTTTATTTCGAGTTTTGAAATATTTTGATTTGAGGAGAAGAAAACATAAATTTTATTTACTTGTTAATTTAGGAAGCAGAATTTTTGCAGCTTCTATTAAAATATGAAAATTTAGTTTTTTCAGATAGATATTTTCAACATTAAATAGATATTTTAAACAATTATAGGTAAAAAACAATTTAACCCCTATTTTTTTTTATTTATTTATTTATTTTTTTTTTTTTTTTTTTTTTTTTGAAATATTTATTTTCTAAAAATTTGATACTCATAGAATTACTCGATTTTTGAACACTTTACTTAAAATTTATTAGTTCGATGAAAAAAACACCGAATTACAAAAAATAATTAGAGAAGTATAAAAAATTATCATCAATCATCATTCAAAACTTGTATGTACATATAATTTTCTCAAAACTTTTTTAAATTTTCAATTCTAAACTATATAATTCTAAAAATCGATACTGAATTCCATACGAATACTAGGAACTCGTTCGAATCGTATAAATATTAAAAAAATTAATAAACAAATCAAAATAATGGAAATCTGTATAAAAAATACTGCTAACTAAAAAATCAAATTAAATACTAAAAATCTTCAAAAATACTACCAATTTAGAAAGAAATTCATAGAATTATAAGAAAGCTGAAAAAATAGTAGGAAAATAAATAATAGTATAAAAAATAAATAAAATAATAATATTATTAAGTATAATAAATAATGATAAAAATAATGAAAAAATGAAAACATTTCGCGATTTTAAAAAAACTTGTAATTTATTTACAAAAAGTGAAATTATTAAACAAAACGTCCTTAAAATTTTTTCTATTTTTCTACTAAATAATCTAATGACTGAATATGTCATCTTTCACAGATTTTCACTAAAAAAATATAAAAGATTCAATTGACTTATCGTTTCAAAATGTCACTTTTTGTTGATTAGCTGCAAAATTATTTATCAATTTTTTTACAATCCCAAGAAAGTCTACATTTTATGAAAATGGACGTAAAATTCTACTTTAATTACTTGGCGAGTTTGTCATCCAACTGATGGATTCATAGTCATTCAAAAAATCGTAATTGCAAAAATCAAACTCAAAAACAAGAAGTAGAAATACATATAGAAAATTTTTTTCGCTTTGAACAGAAAGAATATTCTCAAAAGAATTTAAATTTTGTATATAAAAACAAAATTTTACTTTGTTGGCACAAATAAATCTTTACTACTTATATTATAATTAAGAAAATTTTTCTAGTATCATGAAATTCCTTTTGTATCTTGTAATATCTTACGAATTTTCTCAAGGTTTTCAGTGAAATTTTCAATAGTGGTAAACTCTGAAAAATGTCAAACGATCTGCGAATTCCTCAATTTTTCAATGTAGTCCAAGTAATGATGCATAATGTTTAAAAATGTTCCAATTATATAAATACTTACTTTAACTCCAACAAAAATTAAATCATTTACTTCATGAACATTTCATTTAAAATACTTCATAAACTTGCTCGTTTGGAAATGTGAAAATTAAATGAAAAACGTTTCACAAAGAGAGCAGTTAGATGAAATATATGAAAAACTTTCAATTTCAAAAAAGTAAACCTTGTTAGCTATAGAACTGTAAAATTAACAATAAAAAAAACTTGTTCCATATAACTTGCGAATTTATAATTTTTAAACATAAATCTATACTGTTTGAAAAATTCATAGCCCAAAAAGCATGAATTTTTCCATTCCAAAAATTTTGACTCTACCTTAATATAAAAAAAAAAGTGTCAAGTCAATAATATGTGACTTGGAATCAGGAAATAGGGTTTGAGAGGAAAAGCCGTAAAGCTCATTTTACCTTTACGCTATGGGTAAATGTACGCCTTACAGCTTTTCTCCTCAAACCCTATTTTCTGATTCCAAGTCACATATATATTGAGTAAATTCATGACACTTCATTTCACGTACTTTTTCAGTAAAACATTCATTCCCTACTCATTTTGCATTAATATCTAAAAATAAAAATATGTTTCAATAACTTTCGAAGAAAAAACTTGAAAAAAATTCGAGTAAAAAAATGTGTGGTAAATCCCCCGTGAGATGACCCATACGTTTTTCCCGTTCTTGGCTCTGGAAATAATTTTCAGTCAGCAGAGAAGTAATAAGATTTATTGTGTGCGGCAGTGGTTCCGACGGGTTAGAGAGGACCCTTCTTCTGGATAGGATTAGTCTTGAGCGTTTGCGTTTAAAGATCACCACATTTTGCTCTAGTAATCTTGGCTCTTACAATAGAAGCTAGGATAGAGGTATGAAACACATGCAAGACGTATTTGGCGACCAACTCATCACGTTAAGCTGACGTTAAGGACTCGCCAGCGCAGTTTTCACGCAAAATCTGTATTTTCGAAAACTATTCTCACTTTTTATTTTCATCTATCTGACAACCATGCATGTATAAAAATGGTTTGGTTACAACAACCATTGATTTAGCAAAATATGGACGAACCAAAGCTTTGGCTACTGAAACCAAAACTTTAGTTATGCCAACCAAAATTTATGTTATAGCAACTAAGGCCTAATTTTTATGAGTGATCGTTAGGTTGCAATAACTAATAGTTTAGTTATTATGCCTAAAGTTTTGGTTGTACTACCCAAAACTTTGGTGAACTCGTATTTCACTGTAACAAAAAAATTTCTCTCTACAAATTTTATAGATTTTGAATTTATCGTATCTGCTTAGATTTTCTATATTTTTAGTAATTAAGTGTTTTTCATTTTTTCCGTATTTTTGAATATCACAGATTTGTATCATTTTTATAGATTCAGGAATTTATAAATCAACTTTCACCATGAAATTTTCATTCTTGCAGTTACATTTTCGAAGGTAAATTTCGAAGATTGAAATGATTACGAAACACAAAAAAAAATAGAACAAGCTTTTTGCAATCCTAAAAATAACTTTTAAATACTTGAGTTTCATGTTTATTCTCTTTGTTTCTAAGTTTTCCCGGTGATTTCCCGTTTTTCCTTACAACCACCACCCCAACGCTGATCTCAAGTTCCAGTGACCTGTTTAAGCTCACACGACACTACATGAAAGGCGACTTGAAATTGTTCTCCAAGTTTTACATGTGTCGTAGGAATTTCGACTGTTGAGATTACTGCAACGAGTTTTCCCCGAAATTGAGAAATAGATTATCCCATTCAAGGGAAATGAGCTTTACAACACGAACGATCATACAGTTCCCCAAACTCTATAAGATTCTCGCAATATGAATCTGCTAGAACATTGTTAAATAATGTAATTTAATCGTAACTTTTCGCTGTGACTGTCATGTTTGAATACAATTTGAAGAATGTATTTGAGATGATATTTCATTTTTGTTCATATTTTGTTTTTTTAAGTTAAATTTGATTTTTTATCGCTGTGAGATCGAACTGCTTTCAGTTACAATTTAAAAAAAGATCAAAAAGTACATGTACTATTTCATGTTCAGAAAAAATTGAAAAAACTTGTTTGTTCTTCTTTGACAGGTTTTTTATATTTTAAAGGTTGTACATTGATATAAATCATAATTGCATGGTTTAAATTGTTATCAGGATATTTGCGGTTCATTAAAAAAGTGATGAACGGTATTGACAGTTCTGAAAGTTTTAAACAGTTTTGAAAATTGGACGGTTAAAACGGTTTTCAGCAATTTCAACAGTTCGAAAGTTTACACCGACTTTGACAATTTTGACATTGTGACCAATTTGATAATATTTCGGAAATTTGATTGTTTACAATAGTTGAAACAATACTGACTTTTTAAACTTTTTTATATTATTTCAACAGTTTCGAAAGTTTTGTGAATGGAACAATTTATAGCAGTTTCAGCAGTTTTCATGATATTAACCGTTTTCAGCAACAGTGAAAAATGCGACAGTTTTTCACGATAGAAAAAAATTGAGAGTTTTTACTGGTACAAAATTTTGAAAATTTCAATTTTTGTGAAGGTTTTTACCATTTATAGCAGTTATAACAGCTTTTAAAGTATATACAACAGTTTGTAACGATCTGAAAAAAGTACAACGATATGATAATTTACTTCATTTCCTACCTATAGTTTCTGAGAACACTTAAAAATAAAATGATATTCATAAAGATTTTTCGCTTTACATCTTAAAAAAAAATCATAAATAAATGATAATATTGATAATAAACAAATATTCATCAAAAAATACATTACATATAATAGTAGGGATAATAGGGAAGCACCGCAAATAGATAACTTTTGTTTATTGAGGCTTTCTACCACACACCGTGGTCCTCATCACGAAGAGTTTGAATTTCTACAAAAGATTTATTATAATTCATATAAATATTAAAAATAATGTAATTCTAAATTAGATCTTTTTAAAGATATCAATTTCATTTCAATTAACTTACAGCCATATCATTCCGATAAAAGAGATCGTTACGGAAACAAATCAAAGAATGTATATTATAGGGATTTCAGACATTTTTGTTGTATGAGTGTGCTGATCCTCTAGCAGGTATTACAGGTTTAGGAATGACTGTCTGAACCTGAACGCATATATGTATTCTTACGTTTGACAAGAATTTTGCGAACTCCTTCACCATAGTTTTCCAACGTCAGTATTTTCTAGAACAATTATTAGAATTACATTATAGAATTACGTGGCCGCTCCGTTTTAGATGAATTGCACGGAATTGCTAGGAGAATGCACAAAACGACTATACAGATGCACAACTTCATCTTGTTCCTGAACAATAATTAAAAGCAAAAGTTTGAGGGTCATGATTTTTGTAAAATGCTGGTTATCAAATTTTTTAAAACAGACTTGACGTCTTTTTGATTATAAAATACGTAAAAGTTTAATTAAATTACTTACGGTTCTCTCTAAATCTGAATCAGTTAAAATGACCCAAAGTGCTATTTGACCAGTTAAATTTAACTAGAGAACAGTAGAAATCAACTAAAGAACAGTGAAAATTCACTGGTTGACAGTCAAATGTCGTGCACTGTTTGTACCAGTGGACGACATTTAACTGGTTCAGATTTAGAGAGTTGCATTATAGTTCGTATTGATGTGGTTAAAAATTCAGTTTCAAAAATTTTCACTCGAAACGTTACAACTTTTGTCTGAAACAGAACTGAGGAAATTCTGTCGCTTGGTATCTTTTATACTGTTTTTGTAGCTATCATTATCATATTTTTAGGAAACGGGGTTTTTCCATGAATACTTTGTAATGTCAAGTTTATCATTCTTGCAAAAAGAAGATATGTTCATTATATCACTACGTGATGTGAGTATTTAAATGGAATCTACGTTTTGGTGTCGCAATAATTGTCAACAAATCGTTAACGATTAAAAAACTTTTGTACATTGCACGTAGAAATAGTTATACTATATCGCTATTTTGATGTTGTGGAACCCACGAATCGAACAACTGTTTCTATTTTACAGATAGATAAGTTTTTCAGCTTATGATTGAATACAAATAACGATTAAAAATCTTCCTGTTTTTCAAATACATTCTTTTAAGGACAGTCTTATATTTTACAGAGAACAAAATTATTTTTGCCGAAATATTGCACGCAATTTTTTTTTCTTTCATTAAATATATTCTACAACGATTTGAGATTTGTTCTAGATAATTATCTTGATTAGAAAGAATTGTACTAATTTATATCATTACATCGCGACAAAAACGTCAAAATAATAAGAAAAATTATTTTACTGTTAAAAAATATACTGAGGAATCAATTAAGTCAGCTGTGTATACTTATATACAGGTAAAGGTGGCAATGGGCCGTGATGCGTCAGCCGCGCTACGCGCGGCGAAAATCGGCGATGGTGAATGAGAATATTAAAAGTGGAAGGAAAGTCAGTAATGAGAAACGATGTTTTTTGTATAATACTCTCAGATGAGTTTGACAATTATTTTTCGAGTTTTTTTTTTATTTGTATTAATTCTATTATTATCGACTGAGATTATTGATTTGAAGTGTTCGTAAGTTTTTTTTAAGACTTTTTTACAGGAATATTTCCAAAAAAATTTTTTCTAAAATTAAAAGCATAAAAATGTAGGAAAATTACTAAAAATTTTGGGAGTTTTATGAAAAAAGAAAAACGTTTTGTCAGTTAATTCCATGTTAATACGAAGAGATGAGGTTCGGGTCTGGAGTGATAATATCAGACACCATCTTGTGCTTCAAGCGAGCGCTCAAGTCATTTTTGCGGCAGTTCACGATATTTGTCTGTGATCTAAACCGTTTTTTAAACGGTATGGCAAATCGTAATTGAAAAGAAATTAGCCAAATTTCAAAAAAAATCCACTTAGATATCTAACTGGAAATCTTGTTGGATGTCTAAGTTGAGAGTCGCTGAATTTTTTCTAACTATACTTAAAATTTTCCAAAGTTTTTTTTAATGTATATGAACGTTAAGAAGGAATGAAATAACAATAATACACCGATGAACAGCATAATCCAAATTTCTTTATTATAAGAATTAATAAACACAAAGGAATGCACAATATTTTCAAAACAACACATGTACTAGATGATCGTACAAGACGGAATCGTGTAACTTTTTCTTGGTTGAACAGGAGAAAGATTTTTATTGACAGTTTTTGTAGAATTGTATTCTTTGCATGAACAGGTTCTTATTCAGTAGAATATAATTTGACATGAAAATTATACAGTTCAGTTTTAAATTTTCTACGGTTCAGTTTTTTCTCATGACTTACGGTCATATACATAGCTCCGATAATCGCAGAATATCATTCCATATTTTGACATTTTTAGAACATAAAAATAATGTTACTTTATGTTATGAACGATTGTAAGATAGTTATTGAGGAGGGTTGTTTCCGTTTCGGAATCGACGATTTGTCCATGCATTAGCTTCAGTGGTAAAGTGAGTGAGAACTGCCTGGTCTAGTTCAAGATTGAACTGATCATGAAGAGTGCGAATGACACTGTTATACACATGCATCATACGATCAAACCATGGACGAGTCATTAAATTGACAGTGTCTCTAGCAGTTGCACCAACAGCTGCAGCTTGTGGTATTGAGTTTATGGTCAATCGGCCATATGATCGACGATCAAATTTATCGTTGAACACTAAATGAGCTTTTTCATCTTCAGTGAGATTAGGATCAATAGCCAAATCAAAATATACGGAATGTGCTAAATTTGCGATCTGGTCCAAAATATTGTTGTGGCTGCTATAGGCAGATATTAAAAGGGAATTCTCAAGAGTTTCCAGAAATTCCTCTCTCTCTGCACCGAAGCATAATGTTCGTAACGATTTGAACTATACCCAGTCATTTCACCCATTATCGCTCGAGCAACAATTTCGGGTACACCAAGAGTATCAATTGGTGGATCTCGATGATTTCCGAATGGCGTCGGTGTTGATGGTTCGGTCACTGGATTTCTGGGTAATCTAGGATCCTCCACGGAAAGAAATAAGTGGCTTTGTTCATGCACCAAAAAATTCATGTACTGAAATTGTTGACCAAAATCGGTGTTCAAAGAGATAACAGGAAGATTGATGTATCTCATGATCGGATTTTGAGGAGTGATGCTTCCTCTAGGTCGCTCAAAGCGGACACACACTTGTATGTATAACTGGGGATATTCACCTATTATATCTTCTCGATTCAGACTTCGAATATGTTCGCGTTGTGCTTTAAGTCTTCGGTACTCGTCATCGTCAAAGTACAACCTTTCAGCTGTTACAAGATCTAAGTTGGCCAATAGGTACCGATTTTCGAATAATACATTATCCACTGGTCTCGGAGTGTTTGGGCGATTCATGGCGTAATACAGTATTTGACGATACAAATTACTATGCAAAATCAGCGTGTGCTACATAGCCAAAAGAATTCCAGCAGTTTCGGCATTTACTAGGAATAGGTAACTACTGACGATGGTGTTGAACGCGTATCTTGCTGCATCGCGAGAAAGTGTATGTGCGGTAATTCTTGGTTGACGATTTGAGAAAAGGTTGATATTGTCGTTGAATTCGAAACCGTCTGATTTTTCCATTTCACGAATCGCACTGTCCATGTAATTTTCTGCGGTCTGTTCACAGAAATTTGGTCGTGGAATCCGGGTTCGACGAACCATTGCGTTGATGGTGTTAATCTTGAATGAAAATAAAAAACCGTTATTGATAGAGATTTTCAGAAAAAGGATGAAGTAGTATATTTCGTATTCGGCTTCGCCTCGATAGAAAACAACCCTTCAATCAAAAATTGGCGACCGCAATATGGTATGAACAATATTTTGTCCGATTTTAATCTCAAAGCCCGTCCAATTGTCAAACTTTGAGGTTAAAAGCGGACGAAGTGATTTTTTTCATCTTGGAAATTTTTCGAGTTTCTGGGAGAACTCTTACAAAATGAACATATTTTTTTATCAGAGCACAATCAATATGCATTGAATTCCATTGCGTAGTTATTGAGCTCTGGAGTGAAAAAGATTTGTTTGAAAAGTAAATCCTTGTTTTCTATTGAATGAAATATTTTATATTTAAGTAGTAGATAAACTATTTATGAACATTTCACAACAGAGTAAGCTTCTACTGTATCAGCAAAAAAATGTGCTGTTTCGACACAACTTGACTGAACAAGATTTTTTTTGGAGCAGTAGCTTATTTTAGTGTTGCCGTAATTAATCTTTTTTGTTACCATAGCACAATTATTGCGCATTGAATTATATTGCATAGTAATTGATCTCTGGTAGCAAAAAAGATTTGTTGAGGCAACAAAAAAATAAGCTTCTGCTGCTGCGACAAATTCGTTCTGTCAAGTTGTGTTAGAACAAAACATTTTTATTGCTGGTATATCTAATCTTTTTTTTCCTGTGTAGGATATAGATTTTAAAATATTGAAAATAATGTAGTACTTATCTATATCAAAATTAATCTCGTCTTGAAAATTGCATATTGATTTTACATCAGACACATAGCGAAAAAATCATCACAACCTTATTGTTTGCAATTTATTATTATAAAAAACATATTCGTATAAACACTTCTTGAAAAATTCAAAGAGAAGATTCACCTGATTCATAAACGCCGAAAAACATAAGAAAACCACACCAACAAGCCATGATGTCTTCATCGTCTTGCCAACTTGGAAGTGTCTCAGCTTTTGAAGAAAAGAAGTTTTTCCTGTGAAAAAAAACATTACAGTTAATTCTAATTAAAGACACTGAAATCCATATGAAAAAAGTAGTTTACAATATTTTATAAACGCGATAAACATTTCGTGGCTCGCACCTGTCAACCGCGATTTGTTTTTGATGTGTGTGCGTGTGTGGTGCTGTGTGCTGCGAGGGCTCGAGCGTCACCTTCCACGGTCGCGATTGATTGGCTGAATGTGGGGCGCGAGAATTCGAATTTTTAAAAGTATAGCCACCACAGCGTACATATGTTTATAATGAATATTGTTTCTATGTAAGTTATAAGCA
>JAPYZL010028180.1:0-10540 GCA_030522825.1 Platygaster orseoliae | reverse complement strand
TTAAAAGGAGATTATGTTGAAAAATAAATTATGTTGTGCCTCGAAAAATGTTATTTTCTTGAAAAGGCCAGAAACTTTTCAAATGACCCTCGTATGTAAAGAATTTTCTGGCGTTTTATGGTTTACTCTATATATTTCTACCCAGTTGTCTAAAATTTTATACTCTAGGAATCTGAGATGTAAAATTTTCACATATTTATATATTTTTGAGTGGATTTTAACTGGAGATGTAAAGTGTATGAATTTTAAAAATTTTTTTATTGTATGTTATTTATAAAGTTTTGCTGTATAAGTATTGAAAATTTTAAGAAAATAATCCATTTTAATTGCTTCTCCAGAAAGCAGTATATTTTATAGAGATTTTTAGTCTTTTTTGTAATTTTTTTAGTATTTATACATAGCAAAGAATTTTTTAGAATTTTTATGGTTTACTATATAGATTTTTAAAATTATATGTTCAGGGGTTCAAAGTTTAATAGTGTTTTGAGGAAATAATTTTTAAATATTATTCGAAATAATTATTTAAAATATTCTACAAATTTAAGCTCTACATGGTTTTTGTGTAATAGGTAGAAGTTTTTCAGTATTTCTAGAATTTTTTAGGTATTTATGAAATTGTAAAGGATTTTACATCAATTTTTTAGATTTTCAGTATTCTTTAAGATTTTTAGAACTCAATGCTCTAGAATTCAAATTTTCATCGATTTTCAGTAATTTTATAGATTTCTGGGTAAATTGCATCCATATAAAATAGATTGTTCATGTTTCGTAGATTTCTTGTATTTTCCTTATTTTTCCTAATATTTTTATAAATTAATAGTATTACTATAGTCTGATATAAACGCTTTTTGAGCTATAATGCTCTAGAATTTCACGTTTTCTAGATAATAAAAAATTTTGCAGAATTTTCAGAACACAGTTTTTTTGAATAATTATTTTATTTTTAGCATTTTTTAAGACTCTATACATTAAGAAACTATTTTGTTATATTTTTATGAATTTCTACCTAGATTTCTGGAACTCAATGCTTTTCAGATTCTTAGCACTTTCGCAAATTTTACTTTTTTTCAATTAATCAGTAAGTTGAAACTATTTTTTAAATTACAATATCTACGTTAAATTTAACAAATATTAATACATAATTCAAATTAAAAAAAAAAACAATTTTTTCGAAGTTGGAATTAATTTTTTTTGTTTTGTCAGTAAAATAAAGCATTTTGAATATCGTTAACTTGGAAAAATTATTTAAAAGCATTTTTTATGTTCTCTGGATTTCAGTAAATATATTTTCGATTATTTTTACTTATTTTCTTAACGATTTTTGTTATTTTCATTGTTTTTTATGTGTAGCTAATTTTATACAAATTTCGGGAGGGATCGGAACTCTCGAATACCTTCTTTGCCTTTGCACTTGTCATTGTGGTATTTATAGTGCAATGCAAAAAATCAAACACAGATGGTCTTAATGTGTTTTTGAAGTCGGCTTGATTGTAGCTTTAACGGGTCCTTATTTTTTTATTAGGAAAAAAAATATTTATTGTATTTATTGCATATTTCTAAGTGAATTTTTGTGTTTTTGAATGATAAAACTCATAGGTATATTAATTTTAGTAAACAGTGGAAGAAAGTTCCTTTGAACTAAATTACCTGGGGAGATAACTGTGAAAATTTTTTGAAGGAATTCAAACATTTTTGTTCGTAGTTACATTATTTAAATTTTTGAATAATTATTGTGAATACCTTGATCATTTTTAAAGAATTCAATGTTTAAATACTTGGAAATTCCTTCATGAAAATGCAATGACTTGAAATTTAAAATTTTATCAAATCTAGGAAACCTCTCAGAATTCATAAAATTAACGTCATTATTTTCTAAAATTCCAAATTCTCATGGAAATTTAAAAAATCTTGCACAACCCAACATAAATTTTGTATTTTTACGCAACACAAAAGTTTCGAATTATGAGTTTTTCCAATTTTCTTCAATCTATGAAATATGGAAACAACATTCGAAACTTTCAACATTTTTACGAAACTCGTCCAGCCCATTGAAATTTTTAAAATCTTCAAAATAGTAAATTTTTTTTTAAGTCTTCATCATTATGAAAAAATTACCATACAAAAATTAAAATATCAAAAAAACATACAAGGTCGTCAAAACATAAATACCACTAACCTTAACAGAATGTTTGATAAGAGAACGCACTCCAACAATAATTATTACATTTTCCTTTGTTCTCAACTAAACAAACCCAAGTATAACATGGAATTACCCGCAAATTCCGCTTTATTTTACCGATTCGCGTATCTGCAAAAGTAATCGCGTAAAATGAAAGCTCGGCCAGTGGCCCTTAGCTCGGAAAACAATGCAGCATTGCCTGCTATATAATAGCAGCTGTCCTGGTAAGGCGATATATATTTCGAACACACAAACTCCCATCGTTCAGCTTTATCTCAAGTCACGCGCAACTGCGGGTTTTCGTTACTTTTTATTTTACGTATTTTCGCAAGAACCAGAATTGTTATGCAAAATGGCTCAATTCACGGATGTACACGAGGGCAGGGGTGGGCAGGGGAGGGGAATATTAGGATCATTTGACGATGAAACCGAAGTTGGATAATATACGTTTTTTAGGATTCAGCATTTTTTGATCTGTGATGAACTTTTTGAGTTCAAAGTTGAACATTATTGATTTCTTAGAAAAGAAGAAAAGATACTGCAATAAATTATGAAATTGTTTATTGAATGATTATTTGTACATATCATTGTGTGGAAATATTAGTGTTAACAACTTTTCACTGCAATGATTGATTAAATGAACAATGAGGAAACAGCAAATTAAACTTGCATTATGTGGATAAACTTTTTAACAATTTTTAGTATGGGTGGAAAATTTTATTTTTCACAATTTTTCGGCAGCTTTTACGATGAAATTTTTTGATTTTTTGTGCATTTTCAGATCGAATTTCCTCAATATTTCGTTTTTTCCTGAATGTTGCTCTGGCATATTTGCTGATTTTTGTCTGAAATTTGATTAATTTTTTCAGAAATTGGATAGTACCATTGTTTTTGAATTCATTTCTTTTATTTGAAAATTAAAAAAAAAATCCAAATTTCAAAATATGGCCATTTTAGATTCAATTAAATCATGTAATATCATAAATTATTTATTATTATTTTCAATAAATATCGGAGAAAAATTTATCTAAAAATATATCAAAAACACTTACTTGGCACAGACGCATATATTTTGCAACGATACCGAAGGGACCAAACGACATTCCCCGCCTTTTACACACATTTCATTGCATCTCTCTGCAATGCATTTATCCACGGGAACTGTTAAAATAACAAATATTTTTCCACGTTGTAAGTAAACAACTCTACATTTTTTTCCATTTATGCCATTATTCAATAGTGTGTAAATAATGTCATTACCAGCGTCGAAAATTTGTTTTGAAAAAGACAACAGCTAATTGAATTCATTTCCTATAAATTATTTTTCCGTTGAATTAATTTACATTTATTTTTATATTTATTCAAAATTTTTCAACATCGCAAAAAATTTATATTAGAGTAATATGATGTTCTTATGAATTTAATTTCATTTGAAAAGGATTTTTTTTCATTATAATTCGTACGTGAGATACGTAAAACTTATATAAATTCTTTTTTTTTTGTTGAATCTTACCAGGAATTTCTCGTGCATATGTTGCAAAGTCGTAGAAGCAAGAAATCAAGAGTATTGACAGGATTATGCATCCAACTTTAACCATTGTTCGGAAAATATTTAAGATTAGGTAATGATTTTCCCACGTTTGTATCGTCGATTTCTTTCAGACGCTGCTTCTTTTATACTGACAGTGAACTCGAATCTGTTCTTGCAATGAAAAGAAGATTCTTTGTATCTCTAACGTTGCAAAATTAGTGTATTAGGAAATTTGAGTAATTGAAAATTACTCAATTACTCAATTGAAATCGATAAATGTAATCATTGTAGTTTTCTTGAGTCGTTCAACTTTTTACAATCGACAAAATTTATAAAAAGTTTCGAAAATTCTAGATTTTTTACTGGAACTTTTAGAATTATCGACGATTTGTGGATGAAACATTATTTTTCGATTTTTGAAAATCATGAGGGTATTATATAGTTTTTGTAGTTCCACAAATGTTGAAACTTTTTTGCAATCTACAAAATTAATGAGCGATAAAAAATTCCATAACTTTTCCGAATTTTTGAAAATTATTGACAGTTCAATAACTGTGGATAATTATTAAAAATTCAGAAAATTTATAGAGTTTAGAAAAATTATTTGAAGTTTTTTTGAATTTTGAGAATTACCGACTTTTTTTGGATGGAAAAACATTTTTCGATTTTTAAAAAGTGTAAGGATATGATACAGTTTTTGTAGTTTAACGAGTACTTTTTCTAAAATCTATAAAAATTATAAGCGTTTTCTGGAATTTCATTATTTTTCCGAATTTTCGATAATTATTGACAATTATTGATCTTTGTGACGTTTTTCAACTTCACGAAATTTTCAGAATTTTAAATGTTATAGAAACTGATTTTTACTTTCTAAATTTTATATTTACTTAATACTATCTAAGTCCTCCGTAATTTTTTTTTAAAAATGAAAAGAAACATCATGCATATTTTCAAAAAATATTATAATAAACACAATCTACAAAAATTACAAAGGTTTTTTGAAATTCTACTAATTTTTCGAACTTAAGATTTTTCAACGTTTTTCAACTTTACAGAATTTTCATAATTCTGAACCAAATATACAAACTATTTCAAACTCTCCAGATTTTAAAGAACTCTGTCTAACTCATTAGCACTTTCTTAATTTTTTTTATTCAACTCTTTTTAATGAATTCAGTATCATTGAGTGACAGTGTCGTCGAGTCTTTATTTTTTTCACGGTTTATTTCAAAATAATTTACCGAAAACAAATTCGCGTTTTATTAATACAGTTTCACAGACACCAATTGTAAAAAGCAGTTGCTTAGAGTTTGACAAAAAAGAGCCGACTGAAGCATTTATATCCTTCAAAAATTGATAAAAGCTGCTAAGTTTCAAACGTTAAATAATGTTCAGAGATAGTAAATCACATTTTACATATCAATAACTGGAATTTTCCAATGAAATACAGAGCAGACAAAAATTGTAGTCATGAACTTAAATTATCATTCTTAATTGAAATCTGCTGTAACTGAAAATTATAGATTTATAGTTTGGTACAAGTTACTGAACTCAAAAGAAAAATGCAATATCATAAGCAATAAATATTTTATGATCTTTTAGTGTAGAAAATCATCAAGAATATCATTCAACATCATGTACAAACATGATAGCGAATATTTTTTATCTTTATCATTTTCGATATTTCCTAGAAAAAAATCACATAATACTAAGACTTAGAATTACATCCTATGAATTTCCAAGTCTATATTAAAGGTATATCATTTTTTATTATTTCTAATAATTTTTTATTGCAACATGGACTCCCAGTATTACATTTTCGATCTATACTTAAAGAAACTGTACAAATTATTTCATAAGTTAATTGCAGTTAAATCATGACAATTGAACGATTTTGTTAAGATTCTCAAAAATCATGTTCCAAAAATAACGTATAATTAAAGTTCATGAAAGTTTGTGAGATGAAATTCCGTATTTCTCAACGAAAAATTTATCTAAAAACTTTCGTAATTTTCTTGTATCAATTTATACTTCGAACTCGTGTATTATAAATTTTTCATGACATGAAATAAAAAATTAATTACAAAAAAAAGCCTGTAAACTTTTTCACACTCTTAAAAATTTTTGTCTTAGATTTAAGAAAAACTGTATAACGTCCATTGCACATACTCTGTATTAATAATGAATTAAAACTATACAAAATATATATACGCTTATATAACTTTTATATTCGGGTGTCTTAAATTTAATACATCATGTGTGTTTGAAATTTCACATGAAATCAATACATATTTACATAAAACCTGTGACATCAATTTAATTCATAATTGTGAATTGAATTTAGTACATTGATGTGTTAGAATCAAATAAAAATATTTGAGTTATATTTGCTTTTACATTTGATTCGTGCATGTAACTGAGAATGAATATTTTTTTAGTTACTGGTTGCATGAAATCTAAGACAAATGTTGAATGCTATGTGTGAAAAATGTGCAAAAATCAAGTAGGTGTCTCGAGGTAATATACATTTGATAGATGTGTTTTACTCGTGTCAAAGTGTCTAAAAATGTCTAAAATTGTCTAAGTAGTGTCTAAAATTGTCTAAAATTTTCTAAGTAGTGTCTAAAATTGTCTAAATAGTGTCTAAAATTGTCTTAAAAGTGTCTAGGAATATCTAAAGAGTGTCTAAAATTGTCTGAAAGTGCCTTGGTAATTTCTAAAGTGCCAAAGTGTCCAAAATTGTGTGTATAGTGTCTAAAAGAGTGTCTAGTAAGTGTCTAAAATGTCTCAAAAGTGTCTTTTGCACTTGGGTCAGAATGTGACATATTTCTGTACTTTTTTTCATTTTTTTAGCATCTATACAATGCAAAGAATTTCTTGAAATTTGTATGGTTTACTATATAGATTTTTAAAATGATATGTCCAGAGATTCAAAGTTTAATAGTTTTTTGAGAAAATTATTCCCAAATATTATTCAAAATAATTATTGAAAATATTGTACAAATTTAAGCTCTACTGAGTTTTTGTGTAATAGGTAGAAGTTTTTCAGTATTTCTTGCATTTTTTTTGTATTTATGAAACTGTGAAGGACTTTACATCAATTTTATAGATTTTCAGTAATTTTATAAATGTCTGAGTACATTGCATCAATATAAAATAGATTACTCATGTTTTGTAGATTTCTTGTATTTTCGTATTTTTTTAATAATATTTTCAGCAATTTGTAGTATTATATTATTATAGACTACTCATTTTTTTAAACTTCATGCTCTAGAAATTGACGTTCTTTGATCATAAGAATTTGTTTAGATTTTTCAAGAAACAGTACTTTGATATAATTGTAATAAAACAAGATTTGTTTTATTAAGGAAACTTCGGGAAGCGTAAAGGAAAATGCTTGCTTTACCAGAATTTTCTATGATACGTATGTAGAATTAGATACAACAATCGCTAGATATCTTTATCATTGGTTTTCTTCCGTTTGGCAACCAATGAAAGCGAATTGCGAATTCTATCTCTTTTCCTTCAGTAGCGTAGCTGTTTCTTCTAGGGTCCGTGTACTAAGCAAAATTGTGGATAAAACGTATTTTAAAGTTTGTGATGACAGTTGTATATAATTTTAATTCAGATATTTGATCCATAAAAAAATGTGTATTATAAATCTTGATGTTTTAACGGTATTTTATAATAGATTATTGACAATGCATTTCTTATAAGTTAATAAATTCTGTAAGGCTTATGATTCATGTTTTATATTGAATTATACATTTTTATTTGTTTCAAAAGTTATGCTACCATTACGATTTATATTGGAGATAAAAATTAAGGAAATATATAATATATATAAAGTGAAGCGAACTTTGCACAATTATTTATTCCGTTACATTATATACAATAAATTAATTTACAAATACATGTTTGTTTTGCAATTTTTCCCCATAAACATACGCCGATGATTTATTGATTGCTAATATCAATACCTAACCTAACATTCAAAGTTTCCGAATAATTAAAAGTTTCCAAATAATTTGAAAGCATTTTTTATGTTCTCTAGATTTTAGTACGTATATTTTCGATTATTTTTACTTATTTACTAAATACTTTATATTTGTCTGAAAGTGTCTTAATAATGTCTTAAGTGTCCAAGTGTCCAAAATGTCTAAAAAGTGTGTTTTACATTTGAGTCAGATTGTGACATTTTCACTTGGGTTAGCTTAATTTAAAAGATGTACTCATGTTTCAAATATCTAGTTTATCAAATTTCAGGTACATTTTAATACATCAATTATGAAAAGTGCATTAAAATCGAGTAGGTGTCTCGAGGTAATGTACATACTTTTATTAGATGTGTTTCATTCATGTCAAAGTGTCTAAAAATGTCTAAGTATGTCTAAAAAGTGTATATTAAAATCAATAGACCTGTATATTGTATGTTGTATATTATGTATTGAATATGGTACAAAAAATTCCATGAACTAGTCAATTAAAACTCAAGGGCGTTTAATAATCTTCACCAAACGCGTTTATGTAAAAAACTTCCAAGACAAGTTTATTAAAATTAAAACAAAAATTTTTAACAGTGTAACCTACGTTGCCAATAGCTGGCCTATAAAATATCTAGTGCATTTTAATACATTTTAAATAGAAAATGTATGAAATTTAAGAACATTTTTAACAGTTCCGCAATAACGTACAATGCGTTCCCATGACGTTGTCGCGCCCCAATTATTACGACCCTTTATCTTTATCTCTCGGTCCTAACGATAATGCCTTTTATTATTTGACCGCATACACGTAGCTCTTGTTACACTTACAGTCGAGTATTCGCGTGTAGGCGCCCGTGCAAATCAGAAATGGAGAGAAATTTCGTGTATACGAGCATGGCTCGAGTTCTATATAGCTCTCTCGGCGTAGGAGAGTAATATCTGAAGCTCTGGCCATGTTTGCACAGCACGCGTGACCATATTAAAGCGATACGCGTTCTCATCTACGTTCTTCCTCTGCGCTTGCCCCGCTAATTTCACCCCGCGTGTTTACTTTGACTCCGCTCCGAGCAAGGGCTGCTCCTCAAACAGCTTCGGTCACCGAGACACTGGAAACTGCGAGTTTCACGAGTATCAGTTTTCCTAGCAACTATTGAAAAGTCTTCAGTGAAAAAAAGAGGATCTATTATATATATTAAAGGATTACAGAAAATCCTTTTGTTTTTCTGTGTTAGAATCGCAACTTCAAAAAAAGAACAAAAAAAAATATTCTTTCAAATACACTCTACCTTGTTAGTATTCCCGAATGAATTTCGCAATCTCGAAGTAACAAATGCAAAACATATGAGAAAACCTGCAGTAAAAAAAAGCTCCTGAAAAAAAGACGAAGCTCTTTGAGGAATATTCTGAGTGGAAAACGCGCCTTTCGTGAATTATCCTCGTACGCTCGGAAAATTTGATTGAACGGTTTCTTCATTTCGTTCGCCGTTTTCCAGTATTGACATGCCCTCGTCTGCACCTTCCAGTCTTGTTTATTTCAGTCCTCTGACTTTAGGAGGAATTTTTATATTGAAAAAATGAAAGAAAGAAATGTTCTCGTATTTGGCACGAACGAGAAGAGTAAAGGAGTTATTTTCTTTACGATGGGGATGGAACCTAGTTTGAGATTGAAAGCGCAAGTGATGATACGTTTTTTTTCCAAGATGAGTAATTGAAAAAAAGTAGGTTCGAACTGAATCTTTTCATGGCTTGTGTTTTTGCGTAGCCTAGTTTGAGAATCCTTATAAATGAACCATGAACTGTAACTTTAACAAATAATGAATTTTTGAGAGCACTTAAAAGTCTCATATCCCAAAATTCCTGCACAAAAACCCTTAATATTCGTGTAACACGTAGGCTTAATGAATTATTTTGGCGTACTTCCTCGCGTAAGTCCCGAGATCTCCATCAGCCTTGCGTGTGGCCTGCGAAGAAAGTCAAGGCGCAGGAAGGAGTGGAAGCCCAAATAGAAGAGGAAGACGATGGAGAAGACGGACGAATGAGAAAGACAAAAAAGACCAGAAGATATCTAGTTACCGCGCGGACAGGATACTCGAGAGCGTACCTGCAGTGTTTTAATTTATTCACGCGTCCTGGTGCGCGCGAGTCTTGGAGATCCCCTGCAATCTGCGCCGTCGCCTTTGGGCGTGATACGAGCCTCGTTCGTCTAATAGAGCGACTGGAATTATATTGTCATGATAGGGCGGATGAAAATGGAAAAAAACATCATCTGGATTGGATAAATACTCATTTGAATTGCGATTCATTATCGAGAAAATACCTTGTAGCTTTTTTATGAAAATGTGGAGAGGTGGTACAAAGAAAATAGTATGATTGCCTCAACTGAATGGTGATAAATAGTTAAATAAGCCTTTTTGAAATTTGCATCGAATTGATGATTATTTGATAAGAGATAAGTGAAAATCTGAAAATGATGGAAATTTCAACACCGACATCTTTGAAATTTATCTTTAAAAAAATGATAATCTGTATTGGATAAAAATACTCATTTGAATTGCGATTCATCATCGAGAATATACCTTGTGGCTTTTTTATGAAGATGTTTCAACGTATACCAAGAAAATAATATAGTTGCAATAACTATGTAGGGGAAAGTGGGGTAATGACGGCCATCACCATTTTCGGTACTTTAAATTAACGTAGGTCTAAACACTTTACTGTGACAGAAAGCTTATTCCATAAGCTTGTTTTTAAGTACAGGGTGCGCCACCAAAATCCGGACAAAAAACCATTCAATATTCCCGCGATAATATGCTTCAGAAAGATATCGCTTTCAGTGTCTGAATA
>JAPYZL010028179.1:0-10682 GCA_030522825.1 Platygaster orseoliae | reverse complement strand
TACACACTATAACACTCGCTGCCGCTCGTGCCCAACTTCGCACTCGTTAGAATCATTCTCTTTCTCTCTTGTAACATAAATATCTATAGTGGGTTTTATAAAATAATAATTTTAATACAAGATGCATTTTGAGAAACAAGTTCAAATGCAGATTGAAAAGTTCGAATGCAATTATATTTTAACCAATTATTCAGAAACCTCGCATTTCACCTGATATATGAAAAATTGTGTAATATTATTTATTTCAAAAATCTTCATTCTTTTTTTTAGGTTCGTCGCCACGTTCGACCATATTTTCAGGGCTCTAAATCCTTGAAGTTCATTTACAATGTTGCAACGATAATTACGACCCGAATTGTCATGTGCTACATGACTTTCAGCTTTATTTTGCTCGAGCTGGCTCCGAGCATCAGACTTTATTGGTGAGTGTCATCCTTTTTTTATTGTTATTTGAATTATCGAAATAAATTAAATCAACAAAATAAATAAATATTAGGTGTGAATAATATTTCATAATTAATTATTTAATATTTTATAATATTTATTTATTTACTTTACATAATTAAGAAAAATGATGAATGATTAATTATTCATTTCAGTATATATTATTTATATATTTAATCATATTATTATTAAATGATTATAAAAAATTCTTAAATATTTTAAGTTTTTAAAATATTTCAAA
The DNA here is from genome assembly GCA_030522825.1 of Platygaster orseoliae. Classification (NCBI taxonomy): domain Eukaryota; kingdom Metazoa; phylum Arthropoda; class Insecta; order Hymenoptera; family Platygastridae; genus Platygaster; species Platygaster orseoliae. The sequence continues at coordinate 9,997 of JAPYZL010028179.1, read as the reverse complement.
ATTATTTAAATATTTATTTATTTATTTATTATTATTTTATTATTAAAAAAAAAGGATCATGTGAAGTTCTTCAGGACTTGACAAATTCCATTATTTAAAAGGCGCTTATAAATACAAAAAAAGTTTGCATTTCATTTCACAAAACGGGAAAGTATCTATTGTGCATTGTTAACATTGTGCATTCACATTTTTGTGCAACGGTCCAATGTAATTATTAAAATTGTTTACATTCTTAAAAAAACAATATCTTTTCTTAGAATTATATAAACTTATAATAAACAACTTAAAATTGACGAACGCTTCCTAAAAATTCAATTTTTGATAATAATTATATCATGATAATTTATTTATAATTATAAAATTAGTCATTCAAAAATACATGTAAATAATACCAATGTTTGCTTGTGTTGTTAACCTGTAACCCTAGTGATTTTGATTTTTATAAAAACATTACACAAATTTGTATAAGATCGGCCTTATGAAATTCTTATAAGAAAAACTTTTTTAAAATAGTAACTTCATAACAGCTTATCAGAAAAGTTTTTCTTATATACCTAATTCTAATTTCTGTAGAAATTTTTAGAAAATAATTTTTACATAAAAATTTTTTTCTGTGTGAAATGTATACAAACGTTTGTTTTATAAAAAAATTTTCTATTCAGTTTTTTCGATAAAATATCTTTTTAAATTTTTCAGCCTTTCTTTTTAACTTAAGTTAATGACTATATTTTCAAAGTTTCCTTTATTCTTCGTTTTATATGTTAATATTCTTTGATAACGGTTTTTTCATCAAAATTTTGTGAAATATTTTATATTGAAATATTTGATAAAAATGTTATTTCATATGATTAATTTTTATAATAATTTGAAATTTTTTTAAAGTGCTACTGGTTTTTAAAAGATGTTTATAATAAATAATAAAAAAAATAATAATACATATAAACTGAGTTTTATAATATTTTTATCATTTTTATAAGAAAAATTTGTTTACATGAATTTTATAAGGTCGACTTTATAAAAAACGGAATTTTTATAAGAAATTTCTGATTCTTTTAAGAATTTCGACATTTTTTTTAAAAATTCAATCACTGAGGATGCAATCCAGATTTTTCATCAATTGCAACTATTTTCTTGTATATATGAAGGACAATCCATAATTTCAATCTGCTTAAAAATCTGTACATATTATAAATTTTTACAAAAAGTCAAGAACGCATAAAAAATTTATGCACAATAGATACCATTCCCAGAAAACTTGAAAGTTTATAACTAAAAAGATCGAAAATCGATCCATCCCTCTCCCTAAAGGTTTCTAGATCCAACAGTGAAAACGATAAATTTTCTTTTTTTCTTCGAAGGCACATGTACTTTGTCATACACCTTTTGGGTGTGGCAGCGATTCTACTTTTACCTCTGCTCCCTCGAGCTACCTCGAACGAATCGACATCGAAAAACGGAAAAACTCCGTCAAACGGCGAGGGGCTCAAGAGCAACGGAAAACCGTACAAATTAGAATAAAACACCGCAAATCGTGATATTTTGCATACTTTTTACTCTGCAGAGTGTTAGATTTTTAGCGAGGAAATATTTTAATACAGATATTGGACGCGCGTAAAGTAAAATTTCCTCTCGTTTATCTAAATGTTGAAAAACGGTTGTCTCAAGTCTCAACAGAAACGATCTTGACGGATTTGAGAATTGAGAAGTATTTTTATCATTTTTTTTTGTCGCGGAATAATATGGGTTTACGAGTTTTTAGATAAATAAAATTAAGATTAGTTCATGTACAGTTTATGTTTATTAAAAAATTCTTTGATTCAATATTTTCAATAGGGTTTTTATTTTTTTCAGACTTTCAAGTTTTTTTATTTTTGGTGTGTAAGCTATAAATTTCTGAAATCCGTTAAGAATAATTGTTGATAATTTTATGGAAATGATTTGAAATCCTCGAAGGAAAATAATAATACTAATAAAAGACTATTTTTTATGACGAAACTTAATTGTTGAAGTGCAAATTTTCTACCCTGGTACAAATACATTCTTCTTGATGAAGAATAAGATTTTTTGTAAAGCGTGTACTACATTTTGTAATCATTGTTCCTCAAAGAATATTCTTCGAAACCGGAGATTCGAAATAGTTTTTACATTCGATATATATTTCAGGGATTCGAGCATTGCAAAATGTCTATCTTTTATGAAAATATATGTAATTTGTTGTACAAAAAAAGGAAAAGTAAAATCCTACATGTGAATCGAAGTATGAGGGTTGCATGGAAGTAATTGTTTGCGCGAAAGTATGACTGAAGCATTAGTCGATTAATTCGCAATTAGGGTGACCAGACAAAGTAAAATATTTCGACCCTCCCCTGAATATTCTGTATATATCTGAAGTAACTGTTATAATGATTTTTGTAACATTTAATTTGCGATACTTTGAAATGAAGTCTTTCGAACTTGAACTTAGAATTTTTTAGTATTTAGATTTCTCATTTTTGACTTAGGAGCATCTTCACACTTTTTTGAGATTCTTACTTTTAGAAAAGATAAGTAACAATTTCTTATCATATTTATTAAAACTATTAGGATTTTCGATTTTAAAATGTCAATAAATGCATGAGGAATATTTTGATTTTAGAAATTAACTTTTTTTGATAAAAATTTTAGGTTATTGGATTTTTGACTCTGTGCCTTGTAACTTTTTCATTTGTGAACTTTACAATTACCTAGTTAGCAAAAAGTGTAGTATAACATCTTCATTTTTTATTGTTCTATTATTAAATTATGAAGTTTTGGAATGTCTTGAGATTGAAAATTTAATTAAAAATGAAAGTAATTTTTTTTGCATGTAAAATGAGTGAAATTTTTCTCTTTTAAAGAAGTTTAAAAATGGTAATTTTTAAGAATGAAAATACAGTGTTTTGGAGTTGTTTGTGTAATTAAATAAAACTGATTAATTTTCTTCACTGTAAATTATAAATTGATCTTATAATGAAATATTAGTTTTTATGGTTGGATGTTGTGAAAATTTCCAGTTCCAGTTTTATTCCACAAATTTCACTTTGAAAAGAAGACTTTTTATTTTAATATGGTTTAAAAAACTTTAAAATCTTGGAATTATTGCATGATAAATAGGTTTTGATAGTTATTCATTGGTCACAGCAAATTTAAAAAACGTAAACTTTCAAAAATCGATATATGTTTAAAAATGTTCAGTAAACGAATTTCTAAATTTTATAATTTTCTCACTATTGAACTTCAAAATCATTAAATTGATAAAAATGATAGTTTTCACTTTTCTAATACCAAGCTGTTCAATTTTTAAATTCAACATTTATAATGCTTGAATAATGAAAATTCGACAGCAAAAAGCACCAAATTCATAGTTTTTTAATTTTTTTGTAATCCATAAAAATCGCGTAAAAAATGTATTTTTTTAATTTCAAGGTCGAACTAAAAAAATACTGAAAATCGAATAATATTTCAAACTGTTATTTTTACTAAACGAATTTCTTTGTATTCCAGTTATAATGTAACTGATATTCCAGTCTTTCTGAATTGTTGAGTATTCAAGTATTCAAATTCAAATACTGAAGCATAAAATTTTCACTATTTTTGAGTGTTTTTATTATAAAATAAACATTTTTAACGATGTGTTCTTTTAGTTCTCAGATGTAGATTAAAATCAGAAAATTATTCTAAACTACAAAATACCTTACTTTCTTGAATTCAGACGTCAAAAAATTTCCATTTTCAATTGCAAAATGATACGTTCGTAATAAACATCCATTTAAATATTACGAAATGCTGTAATTTTCGATTTGCTAGTGAAATAAGCCAAATTCTTCTTATGAAAGAAATTTTGAAATAGAAGTTTATAAAATAGATATTTTCATCATTCTAACGTCAAAACTGACATTTTGACGTGACTTTGAGGCTATCACGATGAAAAATACAGTCCGCACTCGTGAGCTATCGCCAAAATCGGCGATAGCTCCCGAGTACGAGCATACAATATTTTTTTCCATGCATGTGTAGAAGTGTCCACTTCGTTTGGATGGAACGCAGGAACGAAATCTCTTTTATGGGGTATTCGTGAATTAGCGGGAGAAATCATTCTTCCGCTTATTTGCGAGTACTCCAGAAAGGGGATTTTGTTCCCGCGTTTCATGCAAATAAAGTGACCATTTCTACACATGCATGGGAAAAAAGGAATTTTTTTTTAAATGAAATAAAAGTTCGTAAAAGAAATTTTAAACCGTAAGTATTCAATATTAAAATAATGTCTCAATATTTCATTTCTACATTTTTAATTATCTTCTATGAAAATCGGTAAGAAAAGCTGCGAAAACCTAATAATCAAATAATACTAATTATTCTGGTCACTCTAATCGCAACTAATTTTAGACTGAAATTTTCGCCAGCGCCTAATTTATTTTTTAACACGTGATAATTTTTACGTTCGTTGCATTAGATCGTCGTAATATTCCTAGCTCGGATACATTAAGTTTCACGCCTTTGATGGATACTAAATGTTTATTATTCTTCGCATGTCAAGATTGAATTCTTCGTTGAACAAAGTCCAAAGTTTAAACGATAAGTTCACGAAGACAATTGAAAGAAAAATAGTGGCGAAATTTACGTTTTTTCGACCGCAGAACAAGTTATTTATTCAGGGAAATAATCTGTTTATATTACACCATGGTTTGCGTTAAGTTAATTGCACGCATAATAACACGTGACATTGTCGGTGGGCAACGAAAGTGTTCGTTTTGTAATATAATTTTGTTGATTTATTGTTATTATGGAAAAATGGTGATTACGCATTAGTCATAGTTGGGAAAATCTATAGTGCAATAGATTTTGGATCAACTTTGTAATCATGATTTTTTATTTAATGAAAAATTTCAGAGTGCAATAATTGTATATCATCTACACAATACCAATTCTCGAAGTTTTTGTAATAGTAACAAAGTTAATCCACAGTTCTAGCATTTACTCGTTTTTTCGTCATGTTATCTAATAATTAAGACAATCATAAATTCTCGCACATTAACGCAATTACGCCGACTTTATGTGCTTCGCTCGCCATTTTTGGCGTTGACCATGCACGGAAAAATTACATGAAACAATTATGGATGTCAAGGTTGTGCATATCGTTCCTTTTTTTAATGTTTCCCATTTCTTAATTCATAAATTACAGTTGAGAGCCAATAAATGTTACAAGTGAAACTTGGTAGTTATTTTATTTTCCCGATGAGCAACTTTAATCACGTTTCCGGAAAGTTATTTTTACGCAAGAGTATCTTCTTCTGCGTCGTTAATTTTTCTTTGAAAATCATCGACTCATTTGTTGATTCGCACAATCTTCGATTTTTTGTTCATATTTTAGTTCATTAGTGAGAAGATAATGCTGACAATGAATAAACGTTGAATGTTTGTGCAAAGATTTTTAAAAAAAATTGTAAACTTGTAACATTTTTCATTGAGAAAATGTTTATTCAACTTCGAACGAATTCTTATAATTATGAAACATCTCAATTTCTGAAAATTCGCAAGACTTATTTTTTCCTATCCAAACGACTTCTCTGTTTCTCGCAAACTACAAAATGAGTCCCAATCTCATCGACAACTTTTTTGATCATTTCGCGTGTTTCTTTGTACGTGGAAAAATTGCTGCTTTCATTTTCTGAAAATATCCCGTGCAATAGCGAAAAAGTAATTTGCTTTTCTACCGTGTAAAGCCAGACCAGTCTGAAAGGCCAATTCGCCCGAGATTTTTTTTCTTTGATTTTCTCGCCACTTTGAGGTTTTTTCCGGACACAGATTTTTTGTGCGTCGTTCAAACCTATGCGTTGAATCATTTCGAAATTTCGGTTCCGCGCGAGAATGATTTTCATGACCGGCAAAATCGAGGTGATGTTCTTGACTGAGCAATTGACGATTTCCAAGTACTGAAGGTGCGGCATTTTGATGATGGTTTTGTCGAAATCAAGGAACGAATTGCAATTTTGGACGACCAAAGATCGAATGTTCCTGGCACTTTTTTTGAGCTCGATTTGCACGTTTTGATGGTAGAGTTTTCGTAAGATCAAACGCTGCAATTTGGACAATCCGGCGAGGTCATTTATTGTATCGTTCTCGATGAATGCACATTCTGAAAATAAATATTGACATACATACTAAATTATAAATATTACATGAAGGTTAGTATACTTGGGAAAAAAAATTTTAGAAATTTAAATTAACTACAAATTATAATAAGTTGATAAACTTACTGTTAATCTCGATTTCACGAAGTTTTTTGCAGCTGGTTGCAACGGCTTTCAGAATGTCATTCAGCATGCTACTAGCGTAATTTTTGAGATTCAGTTTTTCCAAGTGAGTCAGTTTCGTTAATACGGTGAGGTTGTGTGCAAAGATTTGTTTGCAATCAATTTCCAGGACTTTCAAGTGTTTTGTACATTCGGGCAGTTGTACGAAAAAATCGTTGTTAGGCATGGCTCCTGTCAAGACCAAACTTCTCAGTTTTGACAGCTTTTTTTCTTTCTAGAAAATAATAACAATATTTTATTTTTCATGTTCTCAAAGTTTACAACGTTGAAAAATCACACGAAATTTTTTTTCTGAAATTTACCAAAATAGTGAATTTAGCGAAGCCCCTAAAAATCGTCGACAAAAAAAATTCACTGAATTATATCGACAATGAAATTCGTCGTTTTCAAAAAATGTCGTCTTGTAATAAAAACTTTTCTTATATAATTGTATTTCTTGTAGAAATGTTTACAAAAAATTTTTTTCATAAAAGTTCCAGTATTGATAAGAAATGTACGAGGCCTAAAAATTTTCATTTACAAAATTTGAAATTTATTATCAAAGTGTCACTGGTTTTTATTAAAAGTTGTTCTCTTATTTGAATATTTTAAGGTTGACATTATAAGAAATTTCCGAATGTTATATAAAAATTATGCCATTTTTTATAAGAATCAAAATCACAAATGTATAAACATATTGAGAAATTACCTTGTTAGGGTTTCGTAAAATTTATGTTTTAAAGGTTTTACATTATTTTTGGTTAATCACAGAAAAAAATTTTCAATGTGATTTGTCAACGTCTTAAACCTTATGAATATTATTTTTCTTGCTTGTTTATTGGAATTTTTGATCATTATTTATAATTAATGTTTTCGTTATAATTATTATTATAGAAATGAAATAAAATAATAACAATATGATAAGAATATATGAAAATAGTAATTACGATTTATTACATTTTACTTTCTTTTTTGGTAAAATCTTATGTATCTTGCTTATGTTATATTATTGCCTATTTTTTTGTTTATAAATATAACATAATAATAATTATTACTATTCTTCATTTATTAAAATAAAAGTTTTTTTTTCTTGCTTCAATCTAATCTTGATTAAACAGGGAAATTTTGCTATTTCGAAAAAAAATGTTCGTTCGAAATATATCTTTGAAACGATAAGTAATTTTTAGTTAGCTTTTTTCAAGGAATCACATAATTTTATCATGCAAGAGTTGAAAAACTAAAATTTTAATAAATCAGTAAATTTTAAAAACTTTTTTTATTTATGAAATTGGAAAATGAGAAAATTAAACTATAACGCATAAATTAAAAAAGTGAAGTATGAGAAAAAAATTATTTTCAAAGTGATCTTTTGTTTTCAAGGAAAAAATTACATTATAGTGTCAGACTGGAAAAATTTACCGAAACCGAGCCGTCGAAAACGTCATAATCTATATGGACGTTATTCAGGAAAAGCTGTTCCAACGAAGTCGGAAAATCCCCCATTTTCATGTTCAAATTTTTAACCGTCAACCTAAACAGTGGTGACATATTTCGTTTTTTCATGTCTCTGGGAAAAACCTGCTCCTTCCCTATTTTCAATGTCTTGAGCTGGTTGTTTGATTTTATGTATTTTTTCAAATTTTCCCACTCTGCGCATTGAGGGTAATCTATTTTCAAACTCGTCAAACGATTACAGTGCTGAAGTAATACTCCGGTATAAGAGTAATCGAGCTGTATAGAATTTATGGAAAAGTTCCAAGATTCGAGATGAATAGTGAGCCTTTTTCCCCATAAATGCGAGTGTCGATTTGTTCTTATTATTTCGATCACTTTCAAGGAGCAACCGGAATATTTCAAAAAGTTCATGAAATCATCAATCAGAATTTCCTCGTTTTCCCCTCCGTTGATCCACTTTCGATCTACCGATTCTTCGATGATCACTAATTTTGACACTTGATGAAATTGGTTCATGATGGTTTTCCATTTTGTACAAACTGTTAAAAGGAAATAAGGTTTCTATTACAAAATCTTAACCTTGAAAAGTGTAGGATTTTTTTCATAAACAAACGTTGACTTGTTTTTTTTTAAACATATAGTTACTGAGATACCTATGATTTTACAAAATAATTTAACGCACACGAGGACTGAGATGATTTTGAAAACTACGATGAATCGAAATGAAAAAATTTTCTTTTTTGAAAACCATTTGTAGTCTATAGTAAGATTTACCTGTTGAAAATCTAAGTTTGTCTCGAGGTGATAAAAATTGAAAGAGGTGTAAATAGCAATAAACGTTCAAAGTTTCCATTTCCCTCGTATTTCAAAGAAATAATCGCAATCAAAGGCGATGATGAACTTAAATCCTTAATTTTAAGAGTTATTTGTTATAGTTTATAAACTAACGTTTTTCAATCAACCGCCAACTCGACAGTCATTTGTTATTCGCAGTCATTCATTTGTTGCTATTTTCATGTTCTTTAAATTTAAAAAATCAAAAAGAACGCATCCATCGAAATCGATTTGGTAGTGAACCAAGCTTTTTCGATACGAGTTTTTAAATTCTAACATTTTTTCTAATTAACTTTTCAAGCATTCAAAGTAAAGTTCTTCTTTCGAAAAACTGCATATAAAATAACTAGATATTCACAAACAACGGAAGTTTGAAATAAAAATTTAAAAAACCCCAACTTGTGTTTCGATGATTACAAAAACAAATAACTAATTTATTTAAAAAATAATGCAAATGTGGGAAAATAACTGAAATGTTTTTACTTATAAATTACGATTTCCTCCTATTTTTCGTAGTTTTTGTATTGTTTTTGTAATTATTATACTGAAATATGAAAACTATGAAAAATATATTTTAATGATTATTTATTTATATCATAAATATACATAATTAAAATTTAGAAATAATAATAATAAATTATCATAAAAATCAAATAATGACTGACTAATAATAAATTAAATTATTAAATGAAAAGAATTAATTAATAATAATTAATCCTGGATTCATAATAACTTATTAATAACAAAATTAGTTTTCATAATTCAGAATAAAACTGTATACCATGAAATCCACGAAAACTGTAAAATGTATGAAAACTATATTTTTCGAACTTTTCGTACTTTTTTTTTCACAAAAAGTTATAATAATTTATAAACTATTAGCTCGGCTTTGAAAATTTTTTCCTACCCTGAAAAAAACGTAGTTCGTGCTGTTCCATGCACTATCACCTAAAAATTTCTGGAGGCGGCCCACGTTTCTTGAAACAAAATGTTAAATATGATTTAAATTAATTTTTCTCGATTTTCCTTGACATTAATTTCGCAGTGAGTAGTCAAAGTGACTAATTCATGTAATTAGTATTTTTTAGCCATTTACATAAAACTGATGACATGTTAAGCCCAATACGAACTTGAAAAAGTGTTGAGTAGATTCAAGTTAACAAATTTCATTTTCAACCAAACTTTTTCAGCACAACATATTTACAAAGTCATTTCACGACTGAGAAAATCCTCTCTCAAAGTCTTTTCTGAAGCGAACATTTCAAAATCATTAAAACTCCCAACGGAGGGTAGCAATTATACAGGGTGTCCCAAAGTCCGCGATAAAAAAAAATCCTGAATTCCTTTTTCAATTTAGAGTCGAAAAGTCCTTTACCACTTTTTGCAAAACTCAAAAA
>JAPYZL010028158.1:0-10102 GCA_030522825.1 Platygaster orseoliae | reverse complement strand
TGGCATCGCAAGTTATTATTATTTCCATTCTCGATATATTGTAGTCACTTACGAAACCTTTTATCAGCATTGAACGCTTCCGTAGAAAAGTGAATTTTTATGACAAACGGGAATTATCATTTAGTGTTACGAAACTTACATTAGTTTGCGATTTATTTTTTTTTTTTGAACGTTGCCTTATAAGGTAACAAACGTCTAATTTTAGAACTTATCGACTAAATTACAATTCTGGTATTCCCTATTTCACGTTGTCGAAATAATCGTTCCTGAATTTAGCTTTCAGTGTTGAAATACGAAATGACTTATCTACTGATCTTCAATGATTGACAATTTTGTCACTTCTGATGTTACTCACGACTGTGGATAAAACAAATTTTATTTTTTATTCCTCTTTCGACTCCATTTACAAATATCTGTTTCAAAATTTTTAAACTTTGATCATTTGAAATTGCGATTCAGTCAGTTACGAAATATTAGTTTTTCACTTTGATTGTCCAATGCAACATCAATAAAGTTGAAATTAATATAACTAAGATTGTCAAGAGAAAAAAAATTCAAGGGAATATCATTTTTTCGATTTCAGGTATTTTTGCAGATTCGCCTGGTATTCTTTGAAAACAGGATAATTCATGGAGACAACTTGAGGAACGAGTATCTAGGAATTTTGACCCCTGTCTCCACATTCAGTGACTTGGAGCTACTCATTAGGACAAGATCATCTTTGAGGGATTTCAACGCAAACTATGATCAACTTTTTTGTAATGGTCAAAGAATACTCCCTGGCCGCACTTTGGCAGAATGTGGCTTGACTGAGTCCAAAGAATATTTTGTTACCCTTCAATAAGTCGGGCCAACTGGTAACAGAAGTTAATGTAACTACAAATATGTCAATATCTAATGAAATTCGCTCCATGTAAGTTATTTCCAACGTATGCTTACATGTAACAACTGTTTTTGTGAATAAAAAGATATTATATTTGTTGAACACATGAAGTTTATTGTTCTTTCATATATAAATAATATGAAGCAACGTTGAAAAATATCGCAAACATTTTCCTACTCTCACCATCGAAACATGGCAGAAATTTCCGAACCACAATCCGCATAAAAACGTATTCAAAAGCATTTCATCGCTCCCTATGACGTATTGCTCCTCGGAAAGTTGTACACGTAGTAACCCATGTTGTAACGTGATGTCAGAACTAAATAATTTAACGTCACAACGATCGTAAATCGCGAACGCATCGGGATAGTTTCCGCGCGTGATCAATTTCACGCGAGCGCAGATACGGTAACGGCTCCACAAATATTGCACAATATGTACAAAATCACGAGGCCAAAATTTGTTTACTCGCCGAGTGTGAGCCGACATAACGTTCCTTTTTTTCTCGTTCTCGATTCGCTGTAAAAGCTTTTGTATAACACGCAAGGTTTTGATTATCCCGACATATCGTTTTAACGGTGTAACAAGCTTAAACGCGTAACGAGGGTGCAATGTTTTTCTTTGCTGATAAATTCATTTTCTATCGAGAGCGGGAAATCCGGGGCTTTACGAGTATTTTGTAAACATCGGTTACGTGTATAAATAAATAAGAGTCATTGAATTGTTGTTGAAAGCTTATTTGGAGTAAGTTTTATTCCATTCAAAACATTAATGAAAAATCTGGTAAAATTTGCATATTATTTACAAAAAAATTAACGAAATTATTACAGTGAATAATGAAATGACGTGAAGATTAGAGTCTTTATAAAATTTTAAATTAGTGTGACCATATGATTGAATAGAAATTGAGGGCGTTGGCAAAAAAAATATTTGGGAAGGGTTTTTTGAGAAAATCTGCCTCAATATTATTTATTCAAAAATCTAAAATAATGCTAAACATTCGTAATAATTGAATATTCGAAAGCATAAATAATAATAAAATGAGGCATAAATAACGATAAATAAATTCAATTTCGTATAAATATATAACAAATTGTTGTTGGTAGCGTATTTGGAGTAAAATTTATTCCACCCGAAATGTTTACGAAAAATCTGGTAATTTTTTTATAGTATTTACAAGAAAATTAACATCATTACTACTGTGAATAATGACATGACTTCATGATTTAAATTTTCATAAAATTTTAAATTATTGTGACCATATGATTGAACAGAAATCAAAGGCGTACGCAGAAAAAATGTTCGGGAAGGGTTTTTTGAAAAAAACTGCCTCGATATTATTTTTTCAAAAATTTTAAAAAATAAAAAAAACTCGTGAAAATTTAATATTTAAAAGCATAAATAATAATAAATTTGAGTATAAATAATAATAATAATTAATAAATTTAGATTCCTGTAAATAAACAAGAGTCGTTGAATTGTTGTTGGTAGCGTATTTGGACTGCATTTTATTCGATTAAAAATATTGAGAAAAATTTGGAAATATTTTCATATTATTCACAAAAAAATTAACGAAATTATTACAGTGAATAATAAAATGTCGTAAAGATTTGAATTTTTATAAAATTCAAATTATTATGACCATATGATTGAAAAGAAATCAAGGAAATTGGCGGAAAAAATGTTCGGAAAGGTTTTTTTCAAAAAAATCTGCCTCGATATTATTTATTCAAAATCCTAGAAAAATAATTAAAATTACAAGAACACTTTGAAGTCTAGGGCATCGAATTATAGAAAATTATATAGAAATATCTTAATATTAGAAAACTGTTTAAGTTGTATAAATAATTAGGAAAGATAAAAAATGTTCGAATCAGGACTCCAAAATTTATGTAACTTTGAAACTCTGAAATTTATAAATTGAAAAATCTTATCAGCGAAACCAAATAGTAATAAAATTTAATTAAAAAAATTAATTTTCCTTTTTTTGTCTCTGACGATTCAGAAACGAAGTAAATAAAACACAAATTTATTTACCATCTTCAAGATTTTTATTTTTCTGTATTAAAACTTTTTTTTTACTTTTAGAATAAATATATTTTTTTCAAGTTTTTTTTAATATATATTATTGATAAACTATATATTCATAATATTATTAAATATTGATTAAAACATATTATTTTGATACATTTATTTTAACTGTATTAAAAGTATATCCATTTTTCTCTATTACATATTTATTATAAGAATAATGAGTGAAAATTTTTACAAAATCTTATTTTTCTGACCCCTTAACTCGCCTAACTGTATAAAAATATAATTAGTTGTAAATTTTAGTTGCATAAACAATGAGGGAAGTTGAAAATGTTCGAATCAGGACTCCAAAATTTATGTAACTTTGAAATTTTGAAATTCATAAAATTGAAAAATCTTATAATCAAAACCAGATAGTGATGAAATTCAATTGAAAAAAATTAATTTTTTTTGTCTATGACGATCCAGAAACGAAATAATGAAATACAAATTTTTTTACCATCTTGAAGTTTTTCATTTTTCTGTATTAAAATTATATTTTATTTACTTTCATAATGAATATTTTATTTATATATTATATTTATTTTATTATTTAATATTTGTTAAAACATATTATTTTGATATATTCATTTTAAATGAGTTAAAATTATATTCATTTTTCTCTATTACATAATAATAATAAGAATAATAAGTGAAAATTTTACAGAATCTTATTTTTCTAACCCCTCAATTCGCCTAATTGTATGAAAATATAATTTTTTGTAAATTTAAGTTGTATAAATAAAGAGGGAAGTTGAAAATGTTCAAATCAGGATTCCAAAATTTATATAACTTTGAATCTCTGAACTTCATGAAATTGAAAAATCTTATTTGTAAAACCAGATAGTCATAAAATTATTAGTTTATGAAGTTCATGTATTTCTGTGTTACACTCTACATATTTCTAAAATTGAACACGAAAGTCTAATAATTTTAATTCATTTTAAGTGTTCAGAATTTTTAAGAATTACTAATTTATTTGTAGATTGCTATATAGATTTATAGATTTCGATAATATAGAATTTGAAATTCAATAGATTTTCAGTATTTTCAGTGATGTCTGGAAAAATAAGATCTTAAGTAGATTTTAGATTTCTTATAGATTTTTTAATTATTCGTCTTTTTGAAGTGTTTTTAAGATTTTGCAGCGTTTGATAGTATTTTCATAAATTTTAGGTATTTTTATAGATTTTTATAAAAGTTTTTTCAGAATTTGATGTCCTAGAATTCCAAATTTGTTCAGTTTTTTCAGAAAACAGTTCTTCCATAGTATTCCTATACTTCAAGTCGTTGCCGACTATTTTCCCGAATCCCTTTTCCCGAACGGTCATTTTCCCGAAAACCGCTTTCCCGAATCCGTTTTCCCGAGAGGTCATTTTTTCGAACGACCATTTTCCCGAGAAACCATTTCCCCGAACGGTCTTTTTCCCGAATCTGTTTTTTCGAAGGGTTTTTAATTTTCCCGAACGGGAAATTTTCCTATCAGCCTAATGTCTAGTAATGCCATGGTTACGCATTTACCAAACAATTGACGCATGAACAAAAATGAAAATAAATTACCATGTGTCCAATCACACACAACATCAACCTTTGAATTTCATATCTAAAGAAACCTTATTTCGAATATTAACCACGAATCTTCTTATTGAAGACTCTTTTTATAAAATTTTTTCCAAGACTCTTTTTATAAATTTTTTACCAAGATTCTTTTTATTGAAGACTCTTCTAATAAAATTCATAAATGTTTACAATTGAAATGAAAGGGAAATTCCAACCGAAATTCGGAAAATTATACTTTTGGGATAATTGTCGTTCGGAGAAAAATACTTTTGGGAAAATGGCCATTTGGGAAATAATACGTTCGGAATAATGGCATTTCGGGGAAATAGTCGTTCGGGAAAATGACCGTTAGGGAACTTGGATTCGGGAAAATGACCGGGAATGACTTCAAGTATTTCTTTAACTGCGCATATTCGTATTCATGTCACAAATTAGTATATAGTGCATATACTCATGTCACAAATTAGTATATCGTGCATATATTCATGTATCAAATTCACGCATATTATTATATTCTATTTTATTGATCTTCAATCAAATAATAAATTATCGAATTGATAAAGCTCCAAAATGAATTATTTTAGTTATAACTATATCATCATATCATCGTGCACATAACGACGTTTTTTCGTGCATGTTAATGCGCTGAAAACATACTTTCCTCCCTCAGAAATGAAGGTATTTCTATAAATTTCAACATTCCTTTTTTTTAATTTAAAAAACCCTGTGACATCATCCGGTGATGAAAAAAAGGACGTAAAATACAAGAATGATATCTAGATGAGAGCGTAATTAGTTCATTCAAGTGAAAACGCGAGAACGGCAAAAAGGAGATTTACAACGGTAAAAAGAAGATGAACAAAGGCAAAGAATATCCGAGATCTTTGGGGAAGATTTTCGGAGGTTCGAAGCCGAGGTCGCATTGGCCTGTAGCCATTTTTCATTCGATAATACGGAAAAATAGTCCATCAAGCGATAAAAGAGAAGAGGTCACTCCCCGGCGCGATAAAAATTCCCTCAGTACTTCTCAGGTTCTATATTTTACAATGGCCTTGGCCATTGTGAAGTTTTCAATCAACGCCGAGTGAAATAAATTGCACGGGGAAAACGTCGCGAGTAATGAGAACGATCAAGGAATCGTCGGGAGAAAACTCAACGAGTACACTTTTGACCATCTTACTGATTACATTTCTTTCCATGAATATTTGCAAAAAATTTCGATTGCGTATGAGTGCGAGTGAGATGCACAGAACGGGAAGCGCGCGAGAGCGAGCGAGACGCAAAAGAAATTTCAACTAATGGATGAAAAAATTCAAGATTGGAAAGTTCCGAAAAATGTGAGACGTGATCAATTTATGAGCTTGAAGACAAAAGCAATTTTCTCGGAAGTACAGAAAAGACACTTGCGCTTGTTTGATACACGTTCAAATTCAGCGCTCGTGCAAAGTTTACTCATCAGAACAAGAGTCACTTTGTGACAGTAAACAAGTTAAGATAAAGGCCCACGGTCTGGCTTTACGCGACGCGAATTCCTCGTTCCGGCGAACTTTCCCGTAAAATACTTAGCACTAGCTTGTAATTTGCATTCTTTTCGCACGTCCAGCGAAATGAATAAAAAAAATCAAGAACGCGATGGTTCGAGATAATTATCGTTTAAAAGTTTTTCAGGTTGTGGTCGAATCACGATGTAATCGACGAAAAAATTACAATAAAAAAATAATAATCTCAAGTATAACATATTTTCCCGATAAACCCCTCCTGAAAATTTTTTTCTGCCTACGCCTCTGCACTAATGTAACAAAACGCAATTACTTAGTATAATAAGGGTACTCGGCTATATTACTATGTCAAGCAATACCCCTTTTGATGGCTAAGTGGTGAAGGACAAAGTCATCATGTAGTTTGTCACACAACCCAAGCTTTTGCCTGAGAAAGTGTATATGATGGAGGAAATGATGTTCCGTGACCATGGCCATCCATCAATCTATGGCAGGCCAACCCCAAACCATTTCTCTTGCAACGTTCGATACGTTCTGACACCGGGAAACAATTAAGCGACGCTGTTAATGCAGCGTCGAGTGAGGTAGAGAAAATTGTTTCCAACGGAAATGCAATCATGTAGGCCGAGATTGTGGCTTGCACAAGGGTGGGCTCGAAAAAATAAAGTGGCGAGTGCGTGGTTTGCTTATTGTTATTCAGTGGTCATGAACGTTCAGAACTATGGAAAAACAGGAAATTCAATTCTTCAAAACCTCAAAAAACTTAAATTCAAAACTTATAATTCCACCTCACATCCATTTTCTTATGATTGCTATGGAAGGTAAGTCTCTGGCTGCATAAAATAGAAGGCAGCCTTTTCATAGAACGTTGAAACGTATTTGAATGCTCAAAGATGATCTCATTAAAAGTGTTAATGCAATACTGCACTTTGAATAAAAGTCGGCGTCGAGCAGGAAAGCAATTCTAAGACAGCGCCTGCAGTTTATCAATTCAATTTTCCTAATGTGCCACTTTCAGGAATTAGTGAGCTAGACATACTAACGAGACTATTATCTGCAGCAGCAGGCGTTGTAACGCTCGCGTCTTATTCGTTCCCTGGCTCATATGACTTTCTATTGAACGAATTAATGATCACCTAGTGAACTTTACTCAATAAAACGAAATTTAACAGAATTTCATAAACTTGTAAAGTTATTTTTGTTGTAAAAAAATTACTGAAATTCCACCTATCAGAACTGTTGAAATTTCTTCCATTTTCCTGCTAAATATATCCAGACATTGTTTCTTTGAAAGCGTGGCAGAATCGCGAGTTCGCACGCATTCTTAATTATTGAATTATTCGTGGGTGAAAAGCTACTCCAGACACTGAAAATGGAAACTCAGAAACATGCAAAGCGCTATTGAAATGCTAAGACCTACAAGAGTTTTGGCAGCATTATTAATGCCCAAAAGTCATGTGTAACTTGTTGTCCATAGTCATATTTTCACACGAGAAACTTGAACGAGACAGTTGAATTACTCGAAATTTTAAATTAATGGTATGAATTAATTTTTTTTATTATTTGAAAAATAAATGTATAGTGTTCTAAACAATCTTGAACAAAATTATTTCGCGCTTTAATTGCAATGGATTTTCAAAATATGTTTTAGTGTTCTAAAATTCAGTGTAAAAAAATTTATTATTCACATTTACAATGTTTAACGAAGTCAATGGAAATCTTTCTTGAAAAGTCCATTAATTATTAAAAAATAAGGAGAAACATGTATATATTTACATTTTCATGTCATTTCATTGAATTTCCTGAACTGATACATAATTTTACACTTCGAATTTCAAATTGGATGGAAACCACAAGATCACTTCGATTACCAAGCCGGATTTCATGCAATCAACAAAATGATTGCTTTGGATCGAAACATTAATACAATGTGCGAAACGCATACAAGTTCAATTACCACACACAATAGGTCGAAACTGATGACAAAAATAATCAATTCCACTGCAAAATATGCAATTAACTATTACGAGTTTTGTACATTTCAGTAATAGAATTATATAGAACAAACAAAAAACTACTATAAAAATTGATTGATAATAAGCGAAATAATTTTATTCAAAACAATCGACTCTTTATTTTATTATAACTAAGTGCACATTCAGCTTATATAATCTCTAAGTCTGAAACGGTAGAAATTTTACTGTTTGAAATGGTGAACTTGAATGTTCCAAATGTTCCAAATTTTTTTAGTGTAGGCGAAAAAAAATTTTGAGAGGGGATTTTTAGAAAAAAATTAATATTTCCTTCTGGATTTATTCATTTTTAATTGAAGTCCAGAGTCACGCATTTTTCATAAAGGTACATATATGTAATATAATGGAATTTGATTCTTGTAGTTTTCAAATCACAAAAATTGAGATTTTTTTAAAAATAATTTTTATATTTGTCATCGTTATTCTTCAGTATATTTATATACTGTTAAGTAATATTGTTAGATGAATTTCTAAATTTCTTTCTAGAATTCAATGTTCTAGGAACAACAGTTTTAAGAATTAAAAAAATTTTTTTCTACTTTTGAGAAAATTACAATAACCTAGGTTAGAGATAATTCACAAATTTTTAGAATTTTCTTATTGTATATTCATTTATTAAATTTTATTGTATTTCTCAGTATCTATATATGGAGCATAATTTATCATATAGGATCTATCGAATTTGATACTTTATTATTGAAAATATCAACAATTATAATTATATCTATCAATTATTCAGAAAAAAGTATTTATTGTATAAAGATTTTTAGTATTACTTTTTTTGTGTTCATACAATTCAAAAAATTACCTAGCACTTATATATGGTTTTCTGTATAAATTTATAGAATTATTTACTCTAAAATTGAAAGTTTCATAAATTGTAGAGTTTAAAATCAACACGATTTTTCAATATAAATATATAATTAATATTTATCGCATTTTTGGTTAAGCATTTGTGAAAAATTCAGGAATTTTGCAGTATTTTTATATATTTCTAGTATTTTCCTCGATCACCAAACAGATTTCTAGGAATCGATGTTCTAGAATTAGAGTTCCCATAAATTTTTAGTATTTCATAGATTTTTTTGTGTTTAAGTATTTTTATGATTGAATGGAATTTTTAATTTCTATAAACTATTATGTATGTTTATCAGAATGTGATACCTTAGATTTTAAAGTTTCATGAATCTTAAATATTCTTTTAGATTGTTTAGAAAATAGTTTTTTCATCGAATTTCATTACTTTTGCACTTATGAGTTTTTTTTGTTTTTGTATGTTTCAAAAAATTTCTGAATTTTTTGGAATTTCTCTGTATATTTGCAGAATTCGATATTCCATAGTTCAAGGTTTTTAGATTTTTGAAATTCCATTCATCCACTCTTCTTTTTCTCATTATTAATCACTGAGTAGAAACAATGGTTCAAATTTATTTTTTCTACTATATTCTAGCAAAACATTTATGATAATATCTATTTTAAAGAAAAATTTGTTCTGAAACTAGGATTATTGTTTTTCTTGAGATAGTAAAATTAAGAATTCTGAATATCGTTCATCTTTGAGAACTAACATTTGTTATGCTCTTCAGATTTCAGTGAGGACATTTTTTATAATTTCTAAGGGAGACTGGGGCAAAATGCGCAATTAACGAAATATTAAATTTGCATTACCGCCCAAACGGTAGTCACTGGACACTTGAAATTTTTTCCATATATGGCTCTAGTATCAAGTATCAAACGTCAGTAATTACGTCTTGTTTGTTTGTTTATTTTTTTGGTTAAAAAACAAAGTGTGTTTTAGCCACTGTGTTGTGAATATTTGTCTGAAAGGAAGCTTCAACTTTTGCGTCATTTTTTTCATCAGAATTGATGGTAGATGAGTTTTTCAAGTGATTCTGGTGTGAGAAAAACGAAACCGTGATCGGTTTGGTGAAATTTTGACTCGTGTTCGAATCACACGTTGATAAGCCGGAAATGTATCCATGGGGCAAAATGCGCAGTTTTGCGTGGGGCAAAATGCGTAGTGCTTGTTTTGTACTGTTTCGCTGTGTTTGGTC
>JAPYZL010028144.1:0-23689 GCA_030522825.1 Platygaster orseoliae | reverse complement strand
TAACTTTCTTAATTTTGAGTTTTGTAAAAAATGGCAAAGGAAAAATAGTCTTACAATTTTATGAGGAATTTATGGTTCGAAGGATTTCCGCACACTGTCACACACCCTGTATTTCTTGTTCAGATAAACAAGTTCACGTTTGCAGATATGCATAAATTTTTTTGAATGAGCAAAGTTTTTTGTCTGAACTAAAAATTTATTTAAATGAACCAAATCAGTTTTTCAGTGTAAGATTTAGTGTACCTAATATAATAATTTATGAAAATCTATAACTGCAAAAATAAGCTTGTTAATATATTTGATAAAGGAATTTAAATAGGAAATGATATATATTTGGATTTTATCAATGTAATATTTACTATCATTATGTTTTTCATGTTATTAATTCAAAAATTTAGGTTTAGTCAAGTATTATAATAGTTCAATTTTAAAATCTTAATCTTGAGACATTAGATGTTTCTCGTCTGTTTCAGAAAATTAAAGAGACACAAACTTTTCCGTCTTTTCCGGGAGGAATCGTGACTTCAACGTAGCCATGTTCGATGTATTTTTGCTGGTAATCAAATCGTGGTCTTTTCATGAAAAATCGTCGAACGGTAGAGTAAGCTCCATCCGCTCCAATGATCAAATCTGCGGTTATGTCCTCAATTTGTCCTGTTTTTGTACTTATAAATTTTTTTACATAAATTACACAATGTACTCTGATAGTTTGACGTATTACTATCTTGATGAACAAAGAACACATATTAGAAACTGTTCATCAATTTTATAGCTTGTATTCAATGCCATATTTCTTCGAAATATTCTGGATAATATTTCTCCATTTATAGATCAGAATGCAAAAAACTTGAAAAGTAAATTACGATAAATCTTGATAAGTTGGACAAATTTTGATACAATTATATAACAATTACGTAACATTTATTTAAATAAATAATAATTATATTACAATTATTTAACAAGAAATTAAAACTTTATACAATTCGAAAAGTTTTCAACGTGGCATTGGTAGAAAAAATGTGTCGGAGAAGTTTTTTTTAAAAATGTCTTTCGATATAATTTTCTTGAAAATCTATAAAATATGAAAAATTTTTATAACACTTTACTTCCTAGAGCATTGAATTTCAGAAGGCTATATAGAAATTTTTACCAAGAAACCTTTTAAGTTGTATAAATAATGAAGAATTTATTATGAAAAATACTCAAGAGATATACCACCTCATGCCTCCACCAACTTCTGAATTACAATTATTTTGTTTTTGGCAATATTAGAATAATTATCAAGAAACATCAGCAATTTAAGGATTAAATATAATGATTTGTTAGAAAAACTAGGCAGGTGAGTGACTGGAAAGGCTCTAATCCAGATTTACTAAAAGTAAAATGATACGTATGATCCTGTAATTTCAATATATAAAACCTGTCTACATAATATTGTCATGTATAACCTTATAACATAAATCACTCACCCTTACTGAGCGCATGTGAGAGGGTTTTTTTTTTGGTTACATTTTCTAACGAGAGCCCTCACCTCCAAATTTTACATTGAAATTTTTTTTTTTTTGGGTACATGTTTAAAAAAATTTTTGAAGATATGAGAAATTTAATTTAATAAGCGAAACATGTAAGATCATTTTTTTCTTTTTTTCTTTTAAAGAAAACCACTTACTTCAAAAACTTAAGCTGTCCTTTTTCGAGGTCCGAATCCACCAACTTCTGATCAAAAATTAGCGAAACGTTTTCATTTTTCTCCGCAGCTGAAATTGCACTCGAGATAACTCCAGGCCGTAAAATATGATACTTTAGAATTTTTTCTGTGGCTTCTTTTATCTTCGTAACTCTACACCTTTCGCGACGGTTTCATCAGTATCATATAGCTCGCCTAACAATTTTTCAAAACCTCGGAAAACCGCATTACAATTTTTATCGTTTCTTTCGCATCAATCAATTTTCCGGAAATTTTACAAGTCCAGAATATCGACCAAAACGTTTTTAATTGTAGTTTATAGATTTTTGAAAATTTATAGATGTGTTGGAATTGAAATACAAATTTCAAAACACAATTTATTTAATTTGTTTATTTATTCATTAATACTGTCGCTGAAAATTTCAGATTTATACGTACCATCGAGTAGTAGCTGGTTGAGGAAATTACGATTCACTGAATAAATACACTGAAAATAAGAGTTTTGTGGAGTGAAATTTTCGAATATATCGTCAAATTATATTTTCATAATTTAATAATTAATAATTATATCTACATAAATTTGAAGTATTTTACAGATCTCTTGTATTTTTGTGTTTTTAAATTAAAAACTGTGTGAATCGTGCACTACTTGCTGGAAAATTATCATAATTTAATTATCATAAATTGAGAATTTTATCGTTTTTCGATTTTTGATCCATTTGAAAAACTCTGAATTGATTCTACGTTCAAAAATTTTATATTTTCCAATAGAAAAACTTTTTGTCCTAATCCATAAACTTAAAATTAATTTCGACGCGATTTCAAAGCAATATTTTCTAAACTAAAAGGTTCAATTTCATAAAAAATTGACAAAAAATCATGAATTTAATAAGTCCATTAATTAACTAAAAGTCCAGAAACTTATAATATAATGTTATTCATTTAAATGAAAATCGTTCTAGAGAATTTCGACGACAGAGATTATAACTTTCAATAAATCAAGTTTGTAAGTTGATGAAGAACTATAAAAAATTAATTTTGGCTTTTGACATGATCCAATGTATTTATTCGAAATTTCATAGTTTATTTCATACTCGGGAGTTATCGCCAATTTTGGCGAAGCCGAAGGTTTTCTCCCGAGACGAAGTCGAGAGATAAAATTGGCTGAGTCAAAATTGACGACAGCTCACGAGTGCGAACGATATTTTTCGTCACGAAAGCCTCTAAATCACGTCACAATGTCAGTTGTGTGGTTATAGCGATGAAAATAATTTTTCTCACTTTATAAATACTCTGCGTACAAATTTTTTTAAATTGAAAAACAGTTTTTTTTCTGAAATCTTCCAAAAAGTGAGCCATGATTCTTTCTTTTTTCGCTTCGAAAGCATTCCTTTTCCGCTAATTTTCGAAGAATGTGAAAAAATAGAAATTTCTTCACATCATTAGAAAAAAAAGCAGAAAATTAATGCTTTTAATAATGAAGAAAAAGGAGTAATGGCTCACTTTCTGGAAGATTTCAGAAACATACTTCCAAACGAGTTTTTTAGAAAATATTCCAAATATTCAGACATGAAGAACTATACAAAAAATATACCAGGAAATACTATTCAAGCCTCTTTTCAATTTTAATAAATAAAACATTCATTTAAAACATAGACATTTTTTCCATATTGATTCCTTCTCATGTCAAAAACTCGCAAGTTACAAAATTTTCGATTGAAAATTTTTCCTTGAAATTCGCCAAAAACCATGATACGATTTTTCAGTTCAATATTGAAGATTTTACGAATTCGCGAGATATGTACCGCAAAATGTGAAAACAAAAATGAGCACAACGTGGCTGATAAGATATCCTTATATGCACTTTTTTTATTCCATCGACAATAAAAAAGTTATCAACTTACGTTTTTATTCACTGGGTCATACGGAATCTGCTTCAAATCCCCATTTTTCAAGTGCAACAATCGACTTCTCATCGCCGATCCGTGATCTTCAACCACCAATTTTTCCAATCCCACTAATCGCAATGCCGATCTCCCGCGATCGGAAAGCGCCAAATTGATGCTCACGCCTTTTGCCTCATTTACGCGAATATCTGTGAATTTGTTCATTTCCAATTGGAAGGAAAATGTAATTTTCAGAAAAATTTCTCGTTACCTGAACGATATTCGTAAACGCGAACTTTGTGCCCTCGTTTTGCAATGGAACACGCGGTCAAACTTCCAACCTGAACGAAATGTAAAATTTTTGAAAATCGTTCGAATTAACAATGGAAACAATTGTCAGAAAAAAATTTGTTATCACCAAACCGCCTCCTATAATCGCGACGTCCAAATTTTGGCTCATTTTTCGAACTGATCCGAGTTCTTCCTTGGACGGTGCGTTAACTGAGACTGACCGTGTGAAACTGTCGTAGAAATATGAGATGGCGAAGGGGAAATGAGGGATTTTATCAGATCAGTTCGATCGATCGTGCAGAATTCAAGGTCATGGAAATGTGTAGATAAATGATTGAGTGAAACTTGTACAAAAGTTTTCTATCACTTTTCATAAGGTACACGGAAATAAATAAACTATCCGAATGGTAATAAAAAATTACTTTATTTGTACAAATATAAAATTCATAGTCCAACATGACGTACAATAAAATTTCGCTAAAAAAAGTATAAGTCTTTGCCAACACTAAAAGTACAAACATCATTGTAAATTTGTTCAGAAGTGAAAAAAAAACTTTAAAAATGTCAATAACATTTTGATACCAAAAATTTCCAAAAATCTTTTTTAATAAATAAAACTACTGAGACGAAAAAAAAGTTAACATATATGTATATACAAAGCGTTATCAGCGTAGCACGTTGCTTGAAAAATATAGAGTAATTTCGCAAGATGCTTTCAATCTCGATTTCAGTGTTTTTGGAACATGATTTTGTTTTAACGAAACTGTAAAAACAGGCACATTTTTTCTTTTAGCCGGAAAAATTGATATTTTCCGTTTACAGTAAAAGCTTTTTTTCAAATGTGCATAACTTTGTCATAAATAAATGGATGTCGATAATTTCATATTCAAAGTGTTTTGTAAATTTCACTTTTTTTATACAAATTTTCATTCATTTATAAACAAAAGTACATCTTTCGAAATAGAAGAACGCAAAAAGTTTATTTCTATTTTTTCTTAAATTTGTTGTACATGAAGAAGATTTGTGGTACTTCTACTGTGTAAAACTTCCCTCGACAACAATTTTTATTGGAGTTTTAACTTTTTAATTGTTTTTTTTCTACACCATTTTTTTCCATTGCCGATCTTAAAAAAATAAAGTGTAAAAAAAAACAATTTTTCACAACTTTTGAGTCAAATTTTTTCAGAGAAAGTCATGAATTCAATTTTTTTTATTATTTTAATCGAAAGGCTACTTACTTTCTTTCATGTAATACTGTGTAACCTATTCAAGTGTTTATAAGGTAAAAATAATAGGTAATAATTTCCAAATCTAAAAAAATTATGACGAAAATAAAATAAATAAAAACTATACAAGAAAATACACATATATTTTCGAACTTAAACTGAAGTCATTATTTGGCACAAAAAATAAATATTAAGATTGCACTAAAATTTTTCAACAAGTTTTTTATACACAGATTGATAATAATTAAACATTTTGTCGTAAATTATTAAAATACTCTACATACTGTGAATTCTAGAAAATTTTTTTTTTTTTTTTAATGAAACGATAATAGTTTTCGGCTTCGACTCGGACCATAAACTTGCGTTTCATCAAAATAGGCGTTTCAAAAACTCACAATAATATACTACATTCATAAATTGATTGATTTTTTGGGACCAGAAATGAAAAAAATTCCGACATTGCAAAAATAAAAGCTACTGAGTAATCAGTGCAGAGAAAAATAATTTTTTTCAAAATAATCATAACTCTAATCATAAAAAATCTGATAAAAAATAAAAATACACTTTGTGAGTTGATGAACTTTTAAAATAATTTGTACCCTTTGTTCATAAACTATTAAATTTAGTTAATAACAATTAGATAGTTATCAATAAAATAATTGAAAAGTATGAACTATACCAGACGTTTTTAATATAAAACTGTCGAAATCCATTAATTTTTGACAAACTTATGCATATTTCAAAACGAATTTCGAATCATATCCCAAATACACTATTAAAATCGAGATATTGCAAGAATGGACGTTTCCAGTGAGATTCAAGATCTAGAAGTGAACTTACTTACGTTTGGACGGATTTTTGCGAGCTGGTGCAAATTTTTCCTATGTACACAAAGTTCGTAAAAAAATACGAATTTACTTAAAAAAAGTTTTCGTGTTACATAAAAAAGACGAGAAAAACGCGAGACGTGGGTTTAACGCGTGGAAGAGATTCGCTTGAGATTCAAGGATTTAGATTTGTTCAAGGCACTTTTGTTTTAACCTATCGCGAAGTGTCTCGCGTAACGCACGAATGCGAGGCAGAAAATGACGAGAATTACTGGCGTCGCGGGATGCGTCGCCGCGTTGTAAATCGGGCAGTAAGGACATTGCGAACTGCCGCAAACTTCACAAATATTCAGGATGTAAGTTGTCACCGAGTCGAATATCGTTTCGTTGAAACGCTCTGCAAAAAAACAACCCAATTTTCCAAAGAATCTCAAAAGAAATTAAAAAAAAAATTATATTGACTTCTCATGGCTCAGTGGTTAGGCCACTTGGGTGTTAGACTAGAGAGTATGGACTCGAATTCTAAACAAGTCAAGATTTTTTTTGACGTAGAACTACGTCTTTTCCCGTAGTATTGGGCATATTTGGGGGTGTAGGTATGTCAAGTCAAATCATAAGCGTAAGGTCAAATTAAAGTCAGGTCAAGTCAGGTGAAGGTCAAGTCAAGGTCAAATAAGAGTCAGATCAAGGTTAAGCCAATATCAAATTAGAGATAGGTTAAGCCAGAGTCAAGTCAAGTCGAGGTTAAGGTCAAGTTAGAGTCAGATAAAGTCAAGGTCAAATTAAAGTCAGGTCAGGGTCAAGTAAAGGTCAAGGACATTTGTTATGTTAAGTTAGGTAATGTAAATATAGTATCAAAAGCAAGGTTTACAAATTTTCAAGTTATATAATAATAAAAATTGTAACAAAACAAAGTTTGTCAAATGGCTGCCGTAGTTTTTTAATTAGTAGAAGTAGTTTTCGAGATAAGACTTTATGAATGATTGACGTAGTTCTACGTTACGACACGGACTTTCTGTGCCTTTGCCCATTTCTGTGAAAGTTATGGTTCTGAAAAAAAATTTTTTTAGAGTGCTAGAGGTATCACAATCGACACAATCTGGTATAGAATAAATTGAAGTATAAAAATGATCTAATAAGAAAAATAAAAAAATTTTTAATTTCTCTCACCTGGCGCGTAATAGTCGTAGACGCGCACCGCTAAGTACCGCGTCATATTTGCGACCGGGTACCACCGTTCGATGGTGAAATTAACGCAAGTTTCCTCCTCGTCCAGGTAGTCGAAATAAAACAGCACTTTTCTGTCCAAGAATCGCGCCCTTTGCAGGTTTCGCACGTACTTGGACTTGATGTAAGCATCGAGATTTTGCTGTTGAATTATGTACCCGGTCGGAATCGTCACATCCAAGACCGCCATTCCCGATCTCGAGGATTCATCGGTATATATCCATCTGTTTCAAAGTTATTTCAATTACCCGTGATTATCTCCACATTTTCCCGTGTGATCAGGAGCATGGGCAGAAAGGGGTTTTGAAGGTTTAAATCCCTCTCGAAATGAAGGTAAAATTATTTATTAAATCATGTAAACATAAAAAAATTGGAGTAATGAACTTGAAAATCAATGAAAATAAAAACAATAACAAAATAACGCGTTAAATTCATAACGATGATATTTAATAATGAAATAATCAATGATAATAGGAATAAAAAATAATGGAAATAGGTGAAAATGTTAAAAAATATACTTACTGAAATCTGTAGGACATAACGATTGGTTTTCTATTAGTCCTCAAATTTACATAAAGTTCAGTGAAATGAAGTTCTTTATTTCACAAACTCGAAAATAATAGCAATTATGGCTTCAGAAGAATTTTACTAAAACATTGAATGCTTGGTTAGGATAACGTAGACGAAATTAATTTGAAAAATTATTTCAACCTAGTAGTTTAAAAAAAAAGAGAATTTACAAAAAAAGGTTGAAAATCTACGTAATTTTGATTTCTGGAGCTTCGATTTATAAAAATTTAGACAGAAATTCATGAAAATACCAAAAAGTATTTCGAATCATAAACAAACTGAAAAAATACTAAAAGTATTAGAGTTCTATGAAAGAACTGTTTTCTGAAAAATCTGAACAAATACGTACGATCTATAGAACTTGAAATTCTTGACCATCAAAATCTAAAAAAAACGTATATAAAAATTTAAATATAAATACTAAAAATCTATAAGAATACTATAAAACGACAAAAAACCTTTTGAATACTTACAAATTACGAAAGTATAAAAAATCTATAAGGTATTCATTATCTACGTAGATCTGATTTTCTCAGACCTTTTTAACCCTCAAATGATACACCTCAATCCAATAACGCGAACGGTACACTGGTGCGAATTGGGATCTTTTTAATTTCAATCGAAAGTTTAAGTGTGAAAATGATACTGTACGTAAAATAGTTCTTGTCATTTTTTATACTAAAATTTCCTCCGAATCTAATGGTGTAGCTGGAAAGTGTATGAATGAATTATTTATTTTTAAAAAACTGCAATAAAAAAAGTCATTTTTTTCAAAACAAGTTTTTGAAAATAAATTTTAAATATCACATACCTTCAGATATTCCGAAATAATACTACTTTATCATTAAGTTTAATGAATGTAATTTACAAAAAAAAAATAATTTGGGATGATAGTTTGTTATTGTATATTTTACACGGTGCGAAATCGCGCCAAATACAATTTTTCGTACTGCTCCTTGGAAAACTAAGTGACAAATGAGTTCTACCTATTGTGTATCGTGTTCTAGAAAGATTAGGAATTTTTTAAGTGTAGGTGGTGATACTAGATACAATCCCTAGAAAAAATCCCAGTATCTCGAAGTTAAGCCTGGTGCGTATTCATACCAGTGTACCATTTGAGGGTTAAAAATACTGGAAATCTATTGAAATAAGAATTCAAGAGCATTGAATTACATAAATCTATATAATAATGTACAAAATGTACCGGAAGTTTCAAATGATTCAGAAATAAACGAAGACAGAAAAAAAACTTTAATTCCATTTACACCTGAGATAAAAGTAAAAAATAATTAGTAATATTTAATAATATTTGTCAAAAACCAGTAATTATGTATTACTCTAAAAATTAGAGTTTATGAAGGCAATTTTTTTATTTTCATTTATTTTTAAACATTTGGAATTTCAGAAACATTCTCGAAATAAATTACAACTCTAGAATAATATTAGAAACCTAAAATTGTTTCCAATTTCAATACTTCAGCATCGAATTCTAAAAATATGTTATGTAAATCATAGAATTCCAAGAAATCTATAAAATTTCTAAAAAATACTACAAAATTGTATGAATAACATAAAATACCAAAATTATAGAAATCCCTGAAATAAATGAAAAAATATATTTCATTTGTGATTTTATGGTGTTCAATCTTTGACTATCTGGTTTCGGTAACAAGATTGTTTAATTTTACGAATTTCGAAGTTATATAAATTTTGGATTCCAGAGTCTAACATTTTTAATATACGCATTCAATATAATGAAACTCGATTTTTGTGATTTTGAATTCACTCAGATTTAAATTTTGTCTTTTTAAATACTTTTAGTATTTTTAAAATTTCCTCATTATTTATACAACTTGAAAAGTATTTTGATATTATAAATTTCTATACAGCTTTCTGAAATTCGATGCTCTAGTAAGTCTGTGTTAATATAAATTATAATATTCACATTTTAATAACAACATTTTTAATATAGGTTTTCGTGGAGGATATTTTTTGATCAATTCTAGGAGAGGAGGGAGTTTCTTTCTTGGGGATTTCCTTCGGATAATAATGTTCTACATAGTGTTCTGAAAATTTTTTAAATTTTTATAGATTTACAAGAAAATAATATTGAGACAGATTTTGTTCAAAAACTCCTTCCAAACATTTTTTCTGCCTACCCCCCGCATGTCATATTTATGTTGGCAACCTAAATGTTCCTTACTTTTGACAACTTTGGTATGTAATATGTGACTTGTTCCTGCCATGGAAATCCGCGGTCGTTCGCAGATCAAAGGCACGAACCGGGGGTGGGGTTTGAAAGCGTTTTATGTCCACGTTGTACTGTACCGACATCTGAAGGATAGCGTAGCCCGCTCCTTTCGCTTGTACTTTTACGGTGCCCCAAGCTTTGGGAATCTAGAATATGGAAATTCCATGATTTACAAAGAATTATTACCTTTCATAAAATCGATTTTAACGAAATTTACGAAAAAATTCGAGTGAAAAATTTTGTTGTCTCGAAATTGTTATTTTTCATTAATTGAATTCATACCTATACTTATATTCATTATTTTAGAACACTTATTTTATAATAAAGTCCATGAAAATAATAGAAGTAAAAAATTCATAAGAGATAGGGGAGATCGGGGTATTATGAGCCACGGGAAAACGTGAGCCAGCGCCATATATTTTTTCCTAGTAAATCATAGCAGCTTCCAACAACTGTTATCGACTTGTCTCATGACAAGCTAATATTTTAATGATCAGTGATCGTGCACAACCACGTGGTTATTTTGCTCTGACAATAAATAAAAGTATGCTGCTCTCGAAGTATCATTTTTATTTCTTGTGAGGTTTATTATTGTGACGAATCTCTGTGGATCCACGCAAGTAACTATGTTTATAATATTTATGTGACTTCAAGCTTTTGAAACAAAAAAGAAATTTTGCACGAACTTAGCATTGCGTAATTTATTTGCGGCCATTTTGTAAAAATAGGGGTTGGGGAATTGTGAGCCACTCATTTTTTGTCGTATGACGAGCTAACTTCATTTGTTTAATGTTACATCATACTTTATGATTGTTTATGGAAAATAAAAGCACTAAACACTTGCAACGCCTGCGATTGGGCAATCTACTTGAAATACACCAGAATGACTACTAGTTATTGGACTTGCAGGCATTGCATTTCAGATTAATTTTAATCATTTTTCACTTTTATTCTTATAAATTAATAATGATACTGCCATTCAGTAACAAATTACTATTTTCTTACAAAAGTAGTAGTTGTTTTTTAATTTTATAAGTAGCTCATGATTCCCCAAGATTTTTGAAACTTGAGAAAATACAAATTTTTTCCGAAAATCATCCAATTCGAAGATATTCTATTGAATTATTGTGACTAAAAGAAAGGTCATTTGTCATAGTACAACATCCCGCCTTGAAATTTAAAAGAAAACTTGATTTGATAGCAGTCCGTTGAGCATATAAAAAAGTGGTTCATAATACCCCATTCTCCCCTATAAAATCCAAAATAATTGATTTTAAACTCTCAATTAGAAATTCTTCAGTTTGTCCTTACAAATTCACCTATTCCCTTATTTTTTCCAACGATCTGATATTAATTCAAAATGTTCCTCAAGAAAAAATTTGATTATCTTCGATTATTCAACTCACCTCGACAGTCTGCAGCTTGGCAATGTTCTTGGAACTGACGTGCAACGTCTTGGTTTTTCCAGGCAGAGCGGTCGCTTCCACTGTCACCGTGAGCTCGCTCACGTCCCTCAACCTCGACCTCGTCGTGTAATCAATGAGGGCCTTTAAGGCCCAAGCAGTGTCCGGGGTCGAGGCCCAACCGCCGTCGGTAAGACGTTGAGCGTTCAACCACTTGACGATGTCCTCGAGCATGGGTTGCTGGCGTTCGACGTACACCAGAAGTGCGTAAGCCGTCGCCTCTATGTTCTCTGAGTCATACTTGTAAGGCAACCTCGGGAGCATGAACTGCTTTTGATTTTCGATTTTCGTGGGCGGCGGGGGAAGCTGCTCCCTGCCCCAATACATGAATTCGCCCTCTCGCCTCGCGTGACGCGTCAAAATATTGAAGGCAGTGTCGGCTGTTGAAGCTTTGGCTTTCATCAGAGCGTACGCCACTAATGACACTTCGTAAGCGTCGCCTTTGGTTTCGATCAGGTGCAAGTTTTGCTCGAGCCACCTGGAAGAATTTTTCATTTGTTCAAGAAAAAAATCAGGCTAAGCTACGTTGACCAATGAAAAGTTTGATTTTGAATTATTTTCATTTAAATTCAATGGTGGAAGTGATATTGGCCTCTTCCGTTGCATTAACCACTTCAGTTGCAAATATTCTGTTGCATTAGCTACTTAGATTACATCAAATTTTGTTGCATCCACTTTTGTTGCATCAACTTTCGTTGCATTAGCTACTTTACTTTGCATCAAATTTTGTTGCATCTACATCCAATGCAACCATTAACGTTGCATCAAATTTAGTCGCATTCATTTGCGCTGCATTAAATTGAGTTGCATCTTCGTACGTTGCATTTACTACCATTGCATTAACAAATTCAGTTGCATTAGCCACTTACATTACATGAAATCTTGTTGCATCCACTTTCGTTACATCAACTTCCATTGTATTAGCCACTTACATTGCATAAAATTTTGTTGCATCTACTTCCAATGCAACCACTTACATTGCATAAAATTTAGTTGCATTCACTTACGCTGCATTAAATTGAGTTGTATCCACGTACGTTGCATTAAATTTAGTTGCATTCAATTACTTCCATTGCATTAACCACTTCAGTTGCAACTACTTCCGTTTCATCCACTTTCGTTGTAATATCCATTTATATTGCATGAAATTTTGTTGCATCCGCTTCCATTGCATCAAATTTAGTTGCATCCACTTCAGTTGCATCAAATTTTTTTAACAATTTCTCCTCAAAATAAAGGAAACTAAGAGTCGTTAATTTTTCTTACC
Source organism: Platygaster orseoliae (assembly GCA_030522825.1). Lineage (NCBI taxonomy): Eukaryota > Metazoa > Arthropoda > Insecta > Hymenoptera > Platygastridae > Platygaster > Platygaster orseoliae. The sequence goes on along the minus strand of JAPYZL010028144.1, from coordinate 10,994 downwards.
TAACAGCATTCTTCACTCCGTTGGTGATTCTCGATCCCAGAAGTCCAGAAATGTCCTTGACGGATTCTAAAGTGATGAGAACGTGTGCGGTCAAACTGATGTTTCTATGCTTAAAGGCCAAGTTGAATTCTTCATCGAAATGAAGACTACTGTTCATCTTTCGATCGGGGAGCCACGTGACTTCATAAAACGATCCTTCTTGGGTTTGATGCTGCAGCAGCCAGTCAACGGCCTGTGCAATCACGCCAGGATCGATGTACAAATGATTTTCCCATTCGTAGAAACTCGCTTCTTGGAAAGTACGAACGCAATAAGCTGTCAGCCATACGCTGGGCGATGATTGGTTCCAATCACTACGGAAAAGACTGCGAACAGAGACATTCATGGTCAATTGAAATAAAAATAAGTTCAGAAGATGTTCATTCTCTAAAATATTATTGAGTCTCCTCCCGAATTCCCAGGTTGGTGTACCTAAAACTTCCATCCGGATTCATGAAAGACAGCTGCTTCTGATACCCTATGTTCATGTAGTAAAAACTCTGCCTCTCGAGCTCTCGACTTCTCTGATTGATGAACCTCATGAAGAGCGTCGTGTACATGTTTGCAGCGAAGCTAAACATGTTTTGTTCTGCGCAATCCATGGGCAGATTCATCAAACTGGTCGCGTTGACCGGCATCGTGGGGAAAATCGGACCAACAACGTCTCCAACGACGCTGAGCGTTGCTTTGTTTGAGCCGTAGATGTAGTAACGGTCTTCCTCGTACGGGATTATGGGAACTTCCGTGATATTGACGTGCATGTATTGGAAAACGTAAGCGCGATTACTCAAGTCGAGCAAGACAGATTGATGGCGATATTGAGGCAATCCGTCAGCTTCGACTATGAGTTTTCTGCGCACCGAGTCACGACCGATTAGAGTCTTGGAGTGGACTTTGATCTGGGAAACAAAAGAGTGATGTTCCATGAATAAATAGATTAAGTTTTTATGTTGAATTTAATTATTATTAATTAGTTAAATTTATGGCACAGATCGGTGTAGCTACTAGTACAATTAAGTACTGTACAAAACCTGTGCCTCATTGCCACATACACATACCTCGCGTAAGACGAAAATTAATTGAAAACAATTGAAAATAATAAAAAAACAAAACGTTCAAATTCAAAACAAAATAAATGTCAACGGGACGATGGACGGCTGATTGCTGCACCAGCTGGGATGTAAGAAAAAAGAGCGAACTACACTTGAGTCTGACTTTTCAATCTGAGTTTCTCTACCCTGCTCGCCACGCTCACCTCAACTTCTCCCAATCTGACAGGAACAACCGGAAGATAGACGATAGCGACATCCTGAGCCTTGATCCAAACGAAGAACTGATGTTCTCCAAAAGTGGTGCGAGGTCTATACGACTGAACGATACCATCTTTCTCTACGTGGACAAATTTGTAGTCGTCCGAGGCCTCCAAGACCACAGTAGCTTCTATATTGTTCTGCATGTAGTTGAACACGGAAACCCTCACTCCAATTTGCTCCCCTTGCCTACAATGCGTCGGCATTTCCACGTTTATGTAGAATGGTAGAACACTGATGTAGTCTATAGCTTTGGGAAGCATTCCAAAGCCTTTGGTGGGACTCATGCCGAATATAGTGACCATCCAATGGACAGGGACTCGGGGTACATCGATGTTGAAAACGTAACGACCGTGGGGACCGATGTTTATGTCCTCCCAGAGCCAAACGTTCTCGTACTGGCGCTGGATGCGGTTGAATCGTTCTTTTCTGAACTCTGTCAGGTCGGTCACGTTGACCTTGAAGCATCCCGCTTCGTCTGTTCCATCCTCGCAGTCAACAATGCCGTCACATTTTTTCTCCGCCCGGTAACATCTGCGGAATAGAGACGGTATTATAAAATTTGGTATCATGAAATTATTATTTTAGTGTTTAATATTACGTAGTATAATAGTATTAAGTATTACATTAAAATTACAATTAGTATTAAGTAATAAAAAATTTATAAAATGTTTTGTGACAAATAAATTTTCATAAAATCCCAGTGAACCAAACGTGGAGTCCACGTTGACCCAAATTTTACTCCACATTATGTGTTGGGCGATAATGGAGGAAAAAAAGGTACATATTGAGAGCTTGTTCAGGGGGAAATTCTTGAGTGACCATTCATTGTGCCTTTTCTATTCAATGTTTGCTCAGTTCTAATTAAGCAAATGTCAGGGTGTTTCTACGGTCCTAGAACAACATAAATTTTTCCCAACAATGTGGACCCCGAGTAACAGGTAAATGTTGAGACAGAATTGGGCATTTGTGGGGAGATGAACTTTTCGTTGATAGTAACAAGACATTGAGTAGAAATTTTTTACTCACGATTTTCGAAAAAAAAGGTCAAATTCTTAATCTTACCGTAATTGTGGATCGAGATGGATTTTTGACTAGATAATCCAGTTTTCCAGGTAATACATGAGATTTGTTTTCGGTTAAATGATTTTCCACAGTATAAATAAATCAAACATATCTTCAAATTCATCGTACATTGAACAGTAATGAAAGAAATTTATGAGTAGCATTTTTACTTCGACTTTCAATAGCACCGTTGGCCACGGTGTGAGAGTGCCGGACTCGTAATCGGACAGTCCCGAGTTCAAATCCTGACGGGAAGAGTTTTTTTTTGGGTTACCTAATTATGTTTGACCATTTTTAAATTAAAAGTTGGTTAAATGTTGAGAGTTCAATGGACCACATTCCATGAGAGCATTTTCTAAGACTTGTTCAAATGTTGGGCGGTCGCGGACCGTGCATAAACCTGAATCATGGCATTTTTTCGGTACCCAAAGGTTAGGCATTTTTTAACCTGAATGTCCCTAATTTTCTGACCCAACGCATTTGCCCAAATAACAGGGTGTCTACGGTCCTAGAACCAATGAATTTTTGATCAATTCGACCAGGCAATTTCAACCCAAATATAACTCAATTTGGTTCACCGGGAAATTGATAGTACAACACTTTTTGAACACATTTGTGGAGTATAAAAAACATTTTACAGGTCTGTAATTCTTCAAGTAGACGATTTTCAGAAATAGAGTTTAAATTCCCTATTTGAAGAATAATTGAACTTAAAAACATCATTGTAAATATCTCGAAAATGTGTTCAAGAGGTGGAATACGCATTCGTTATTGACGAAAGTTTCTGTCAAAACATTTCCCAAATTACGTTGCGCAGCATGATTCTAAAATCAAAAAAGGATTATCTTTTTTCTCACAATTTCAATGATCCACGATCTTTTTACGATGAATAAGTTTTTTGATTTTCAATAATTTAAGAACTTTGATTTTCCATTAACATTTTTTGGAACCCTACAGATTTTCCCAATTTTTTAGAATTGTTAATATTTGAAATTTAAAAAATTTCCACTGACATTTTCAAAATTATAGACGATCTCTACGATAAAAATTGTTTGATTTCTAATCATTTAAAAAACAACACAGTTTCTGTAACTTCACGGAAAATTTGCACAATTTTTTACAACCCACAAAATTCGTTTACTTTTTCTGAAATTCTACACATTTTTTTAACTTTCAACAAACTATCGATCGTTTACAAAATTCAAAATATTTTTTCAACTTTCGATATCTATAGATTTTTTAAATATGTCAAGAATATCACACTGCTTTATGGAATTTTCAAAAAATTTCATAATCCAATATATCTGTACGTATTATGGAATCTCACAAATTTTTACAATTTTTAAGAGTTGATGATACTATTGCAAGTTTTCAATGTTTGTTGATTTTCCACACTTGTAAGATTTTTGCTGACAATTTCAAAATTATCAACAATCTCTATGAATAAAATTTTTTTTTTCTTATCATTTCAAAAACATAAGACAGTTTCTGTGGTTGAACTGAAAATTTTCAATATTTTTTACAATCCGAAATTCGCCTACTTTTAATGAAATTATACGAATTTTTCAAACTTTTAAAAAACTATTAATCGTCTACAAAATTCAAAGTAATTTTTCAACTTCCGCAATTACTAGATTTTAATTGAAATTTCAAAATTATCTAAAAACTTCATACTATGAAACATTTTTTAAATACGTATATAACGCAGTTATTTTACTTTGATGGAATTTTCAAAATACTATAATCTAAAATATCTCAACGTATTGTGGAACCTTACATATTTTTCCAATTTTTTACAATCGCTGATACTATTAAAAATTTTCAATGTTCTTCAATTCCCGAAAATTGTAAGACTTTCACTAAAAATGTCAAAATTATCAAGGATCTCCAATACAAAAATCTTATGATTTCTTATAACTTTGGGAATATAATAAAATCTGTGTAGTTTCAGGGAAAAATTCTAAAACTTTTCACAATCTACGAAATTTATCATCATTATTTATCGATAACTATTGAAATAGATTTCTTATTTCCAAAAGATACGATTTGATTTGTTTCTTAGAAATAAGGTAAAATCGTTTATTTTAAGAACTACGGAATCTAAGAATGTGATTGTAAATATCTCGAAAATAAACCAAAAGAATAAAAAAATTTTTAACACATGTGTTCAAAAAGTGTAATATTATCGATTTTTCTAAAAAATTTTAAATTATAAAAAATTTTTCAAATTTTGTTGTACAGTGTATTTTTTCGTTTTCCCAATCATCGCAAAAATTTGACGAAATTTCTCGCCAACATAAAAAATTCAATCACCATTTCAAAAACCAAAATCATTTTGTAAAGACGGAATTTGTCAGACTCGGTAAAACAACGAAAAAATGAAAATGATGAAATTCTTCTGACATTAGACGTTACTTTAATTACTGAGCGATAATGTTTTAAAACTTCAAGTTGGACGCGACAATGTGAAATATCAGATAAATGCTCGAGGTTTATTTATATAGAAACCCAATTTACGTAAAATCATTAATTTTTGAAATTAGAAAAATATGTAGAGAATCAAGTAGAATTATTGGCATGTTTCCAAGAAGATCATAAAAGTTGAGTGTGATTCAAAAAATATGTCGGATTCAAAATATATGTTTTCTGAACAAGCCAAGTTTTTTCTGGAATTCGCGAATGTTCCCAAATAAATGAATCAGAAAAAAATGAAAGTATATTGTAGAAAACTTGTGACTAAAAAAAAAATTACGGAACTAACAAATGTTTTTTCCAACAAATTGCAAAAATACTCGACAAAAGTGTTTAAGACGTGTAATACTATCCATTTTTGACGGAAATTTCTCTAAAAAAACATGTCCCAAATTCTGTTGCATGGTGTAATAAACAACTCACCTTCCAGACAAGCACTCGGCGTACCCCTGCGTCCTATTGCAAATCTCTTGTTTACGGTAAATAAACGCGTCCGTGAAAACCACCAATCCAACGAATTCGAATGTTCTATTAACGTCGATACCGAACGTGGATGAAGGGAAATGGACGATCACATCTGGATCTCCGTTATGGAAAATCCACGAATGATCGTGCGTTCCGTTGGTTTCTTCCCCAAAATACGACATCTTCGAGATGACGTTACCGTAAGTCAACTCATTGCCAGCTTGCATTGTGTAAAAAGACCTATCAATACCCGAAAGTCCAACGTAAGCCCCGGGTTCGCCGTAAATGGCCACTTCCACGTTCGCCCCTGTTCGAGCTTTCTTATTGTTGATGAAAACTGTGAAGTTGTTGCGAGAAATCCCATTAACTGGGAAGGTCAACGAGTCCGCGATGACCTCGCCATAACGGCCCACGTGGTACACGACGACGGTGGCGACTGGCGCCATTTCGGGACTCAGTGGAACAGCAAACGTTTGCACGTTGTGCTGCATGGAATCTTGGCCGTTGAGGAGAATAGTTCCTTTGGATAGAATGATGTAATTGAAGGTCTCGATATGGACGTTGGTTTGTACGTGAAGTAGAAGGTATTCCCCGACTTTTGGGAATTCCGTGGTAGTAGAGACCTACGAGCAGGTGTTACTTATTATCAGGGATAATCAAAATATTCATTTAAATATTTCGGTACTTTTTTACATTATTCATATTTTGTCTTAAAATCAAGAGAAGTACTCAACTATTTATTCATCCTAAGAAAAATGATATACACTCAGTGTACATATTTAGCTGTGTCTCACATGCCTTATTTAGAAACATTTTATATCGGCAAAGACAACCGTGCATCAATGACTGATGAAGTCATCGCAAACCTTGTTACATTCTGCCAAAAACTTCGTACATTTCAATTGGAGGGTAAAAACTGTTTCATGCTAATAATGAGGTTAATTTAAGAATAATGCATATTTTGTCTTAAAATCAAGAGAAATGCCAAACAATTTATTCATTCTGAGAAAAATGATATACAATCAGTGTACATATTTTGCTGTGTTCCACATGCCCTATTTAGAAACATTTTATATCGGCAAAAACAACCGTGCATCAATGACTGATGAAGTCATCACAAACTTTGTTATATTTTGCCGAAAACTTCGTACAATTTAATTGGAGGGTAAGAAGAATGATAAACAATCATCACGACGTGTCGTCAGTTTATTTTCAGGATATAACTTAAAATTTCCATTCTGGCAAATTCTTCCGACATAGTATCACTGAGAAATGAAAATGACTTATCGAATTTGGAGAAAAAAAGCCCTAAACACCATCTTTAATCTGACGAGTCATCATGACGATAGACACTTAGAAAAATAATCGTCTCGTCATGAGTCTCGTTATACTATCGTCATGACGAGTCAAAAGAAATAGGTTTTTTGGTCACCTCATCTGAACTCGTCATCTAATGTATCAGTGAATTATATCCTCTGACAAAAGAAAGTTCTGTCAAGAAAATTATGGGCCACAAAATTATCGACGGCGAGAACGAAAATGCTATGTAAATCAATTGATTTTGTAATTTTTAATTTAATTTTTGTTACATTAATGTAACGAAAAAAAGAAAGATGTTTTATTAATTACACATTAAAGTCGTTATGTAATCATTCTATTTTTTGTTGATTAACTACAATTCATCCACACTCCACACCCTCATAGCACAGGAAGTCCATAAAATGCCTGTTAACCGATCCTTATGCTTATATTAATATCATAGAACCCATCGTCATGATGATATCGTCTGATGACATACTGATGATATCGTTGACGACATAATGATGATATCGTTGACGACATACTGATGATATCGTTGACGACACGCTGATGATATCGTTGACAATATCAGCGGACGCATCGTCATTTTATTCTAAATATTATACAGATTCAAGGTAGTACTGTTGCGGTGGAAATAACAATGCGATTTTTTCAAACTTTGCAATAACATGGGATGTAACCAAAAAAAAAATCATGCAAAATGAGATTGACCTTTTCATTTTCATTACAGACATACGCGTTTAGTAGAGTAATGGTTAGGTAGGTAGGTTAGTAATAGAGAGGCTGTAGGTTCAACTCCTGCTTAGGACAATATGCACGGTAACAGGTTCGCATCTTTGAGTGACGTAATTCATTCTTCATACATAATACGTATTATTTATACAATCCAAAATTTTTTTGTTTCATCAAAATAATTTTTATAATAATTATTTGTAGACCCAGATATCACTGTGTCAGTGGTCACAACGTCATATTGACGTTCTATTATTGCGAGGTTTACGTCAAGTTTGAAACAAGGTACTGACACATTAGGCTTCGGTTTTGTCGGCAACAAGTTATACTTGATCCTAACGTCATTATTGCGTCATAACTGCGCAATAAGTTCAGATCCAAAATAATGTACGTCACTCTGTTATGGCAAGATACCTCCGAATTAACCTTTGATTTTGACGGAATACGTTAATAGACATTTGACGTCATATAAGCGGCGAATGGTAGTAACAAGTTGTTGTCATAGAGTGTTGCTCTAAATTGACACCATATCCAAGTCAAAACCACGCAAATGTTTGGAGTCACGAGTATACAATTAAATTGCCTGTGACACGGTGCTATCTGGGAGAGAATCAATGAACATTTTCCGGATTAAATTATATTAAAATCAATCCAACTTTTCCGGATTCAAATGGATGAAGAATTTCTATCTATTTCAATACGCAAAATCTGGAACAAGAATCTGAATTAATTAATCCATTTCAATCCACGGCCGCTTGAAGGGGACGATGTCGTCTGACGACATACTGACGATATCGTCGACGATAAGAATGACGTGTCGTAAAGAGGCGGATGACGAGCCTCGTCATTTATATCGTTTTTCATATCGTCATTGTTGGTAGGGAGCGTACATATTTAGCTGTGTCCCACATGCCCTTTTTAGAAACATTTTATATCGGCAAAGACAACCTTGCATCAATGACTTATAAAGTCATCGCAAACCTTGTTACATTCTGCCAAAAACTTCGTACACTTTAATTAGAGGGTCAGAAAAATGATATACAATCAGTGTACATATTTAGCTGTGTCCTACATGCCCTATTTAGAAACATTTTATATCGGCAAAGACAACCGTGCATCAATGACTGATGAAGTCATCACAAACCTTGTTACATTCTGCCGAAAACTTTGTACACTTCAATTGGAGGGTAAAAACTGTTTCATGCTAATTATGAGGTTAATTTAAGAATCATGCAAGCATTGAAAAATGTGTTTTTTAGGTTGCAGCGCAGTTACAGCGTCGGGCATTATTGCTCTCAAAGATTGCCACAGTCTCGAGACTTTGAGTCTAGTTCGTCTTGAAATACAGCCATTCCCACTTTCTGACTTGGTTAAACCAAATTTGAAAAATCTTCCATTATCAGGCCTCCCGCATGTCCTGAAAGATTTTGTGATAAATAACATCACAGAAGAAATGAAGAAGTCAATGTTTACGCTTGTATATGATGTGGATAGACTCATTTGATCTTGTATTCCTAACTGGTTAATATTTGCAGCTAATCGCTTAATTTGTAATAAAAAACCAACGAAAAAAAGCAAGTGTATCGATGAGTATATGCAATCATTTGCAGAAGAAGGTTTAAAATGTTCAAACTTCTGAGAAAGAAGGGTAAAATTAATTATTATTTCATGCAAAAATAAAAAAATCGGAGCAATGAACTTGGAAATAAATAAAAATATAAACAATAACGAAAAAATGCGTTTACTCGATAACCCAGACAGCAGACGTGATTTTCACGTTTAAATCACGCGTGAAATCATTCGCATGGTCTCATTATGCTAAGCATTTGAAATCCAATCTGTGAAATCATTTTCGTGAGCTGAAAATGATATCGAAATCTAATCATCAATGCCAAATTAATGCACATGCGTAAAAAAATCATGCGTGATTTCAAATCGTTGTAAATGTGAACTCAGTAGTGTTTTTGTAATTTGGCGTTATTTGTGCGGTTAGTACCACTACCGAAACCATAACTCACGGTCTGGCATAGTCTGGCAGTCGCACCAATTCCTTTAATATTTTCGTTCACGCAAAACATAATAATCAATAACAATTTCGTGAATCTCAAAAAAGTTGTCTGAGAAAATTAAACTTTCCATCAATTGTGTTATTGCAAAACTCGAGCGTTTTGCTTAATTCGTACTTTGGCGCTATTGAACTAATTTCGACTGAAAATCGTGAATGCGCGAAACATTAGAGCCAATCGCAAGCTGAAAATGGAAAAAAATAAGTCGAATCGTTTTTGGACGGCCTATGAACATCGCAAAGTCGAAGGCGCGCTAAATTTTGCAAATTCGCGTTCTATGAACATGAAGAGTCAAGGAGACCCTGGAGAACACCTCGCTTCCAGGTACGAATTCCTAGTTTCGCCCTTTTCCGGGCATACATAAATATACATACATATATATATACATACATACATACACATATATATATATATATATATATATATATATATAGACACACACACACACACACATACAGAAAACTGTACCTCAATTAATTAAAAATCACGAAAATCAAATACTATTGTATGAAATAATTCAATGAATTTTGTGCGAGTGTTTGCTGAAAGAGTTTTGTAACTTAAAAATCCAGAAATTAGAAGAAAAAAATTCAAAATTGTGTTATGTATCGTTTAACCACAAAAAAGTGTGGATTTTAATCATGACAAGAAGTGGAGAATTTATCAAAAAAAATTTTTTCAGTTTCTTTTCGAAAGTACGTTTAGAACTTAAGGTATATAAATATTCGATATTATTATATTAAATTATAGAAATCGATACAGCGATCCATAGGAATACTAGAAATTTATAAAAATATACGAAAATACCAAAACATTCGGTGAATTACATAAAATACGACAGTTCTAGAAATCAATGAAATCCATATATCTATAATATAATTTTTTCAACAATCGAAGAATATAAAAAATTTTCAGTATCTTAAATTCTACAATGTCAAATTCTAGAAAGCTATATGAAAACCTATACTAATATCAGAAAATCCATAAAATCACAAAAATAAGGAATAAATATGTCCCTGAAGTTTGAAACGATTAAAATTAAATTTAAAAAAAATGCACATGAATTTATCATTTCACGTTATTGAAAATGTTGTGCTGAATATTTTGTTGGAGAGCATAAAGTTTGTTGTTTCAATTAAAAAATGCTCGAAAGCAGTGAAAAAATTTGTTTACTCAAGTATCCATGGTTGAATTTTTTTTCATTTAAGGGCGGGCGGGAGAAATCATAACATATGCTGTAACATGGGAAAATTCACTCGACTTTCAGCCATACTTTCGCCGAAATTAAAGCGAATTGACCCAAAAGTCGCATACCTGTATATCGGGTGTACATTTCTCTATCCAACGAAGCAAGAAGGGGGATTCATTAATTATTTACGCAAATTCAGTCGAATTTCCGAAGTACATTTATCATCTGTCACAATCCGTCAAATTTCGTTATCCATCATGGCCGCTGTGCTGATCCGTGCCGAGCATGCAGTTGGTGCAGTTCGTGCAGTTACGTCTTTTTTGACGTTCGATATGT